>JAHDVE020004280.1:0-22750 GCA_022606495.2 Halesus radiatus
CATTACGCAATGCATTCTTTACGAATCTCAAAATTTTTCACACGATCACACATGGTTTTACCACACGTAACGAAATTACGTTAACATAATCCACCATTCTTCATATTGTCAGCGCTATTCCGATGCTTTAATTATAATAATTAGGTGGTATAAATCTGACAGTTACTTATACTGCCGCATACGGCCGGTATACGAATACGCAGAGATTATAAGCTGCGTTTTTCACTATTCCGACCTTATGCGCCCGTGTAAAATTTACACGGTGATGATAAAGTATCGTTCACATAATAAAGCTTCGTTAAATCTAATAAAATAGAAAAAAATGTCTTTCACATAATAAAGCCTAAAAAACTCAAAAAGTAGAAATCCTAAACTTAATAATAGTAGCATATCAAAAAAAAAGAAAGTGAAATAGCGTTAAAAAAAAAGTGTCATTTATTTAATAATTATATCGAACAGACGGGAAGCGCTTTATTTTCAAAGAACATTTACGATGTTAGCACTTTTTCAAAATTCGCAGAACATCGCTTAGAGAATAATCACGCCCCGCTTGGCAACAACAAGACTAAACCCTTACATATAGAAAGAAAGGGTCTTAGATTAAATTCACTTGAACAATTGTAAATTAATAAACGAAAGACTGATCCCAATATCAAATTAATTACCAAAGTAAGAAAAAATATTTATTCCCCCACTACTCAGTATATTCACAAGACCTAAACAATATAACACAAATCAATAGCTGTCACGTCATTATAAATCAATTATGAAAACTTTGCGTTTAATGAGGGAAAAACAGATTCCAAATGTAAGACCTCACAGAATGGAAAAAAACCATTATCACAATTGGTTTCTCAGTAAATCGGATTCACAGGTAATAAATCATTGTAGGCATCATAAAAAAAATTATTGAAATCGGGTAGGGGTAAACAGAATCATATAATTAAGTGGTAATAAGATTATTAAATTTAATTTACATTCAATTGAAAAAAAAAGAATATATGAGATTGGGATGTTTCGAACTTTGTTAGATTTGATTAACTATCAAATCGACAATCAGCTTTATTTTGAAGGATGTAGCTCCTGCTGTTATGCTTGACTGATCACAATTTGATCAAAAGCAGATATGGGCCGAGAGATAAAAGTTATCTTCCAGCTTTGTATAGCAATTTTGAGTTGACATTTCACAACAATGGCCTCATAAAAAATAGCAAAATAATTAGTTTAAAAAAAATTTCATTGAATAAATGACCATGAATTTTCCATTCTGAGCCCTATACAATTCCTTTCCCGCCCTCAGGGCGCGTGAGTAAGGGACGGGTTTAGCGGGTAATGTGTGCGGGGGAGGGCGATGCGAGATAACCACCAAATGTTTGCGGTAAGCCTCGAAGGTTCCACAGCACGTTGTTAGGAGGTGCTTAAATCCGGCAAACGATTTCAGCGCGATTGTCCGCCTTGTTTTTATTTGTTCTTTTAATCGTCAATCGGCGGAACGTTCGATATGTGCTTGGAAATGAATTACTTTTTATCTGTTTTTGTTCAGTTAAATTGGAAGCGTGTGGGTGAACTGATTGTAAACAAAGGACTAATGTGTTGATAATCTGTCGCTTAGTTAAATGCTAAGTGGTATGCAATTGGACCAAATTATATTTGTTTTAGAACCAAATTAAAATCTCTTTTGTATAACAGGTTCGCGAAAACTAATAATGTTTATTTTGATGCGATACAGAACTGAGAGATGGAATATCAAGGAAATGTTGTGAGCCTGAAGGAAGTGGAAGAGAGAACGAAGAAGAAGATGAAGGTTGACAAGTACACGACTATTCAGATCTAGTCACTAAACATAGTTAAAGCGATTTCAATCCTTATTGATTCTTCATGGTGGTGTCTCTTCAGACTCTATCTAACACTATGTTCTGAGCAAAGGAGCTTACCCCTCAGTCACAAAATTTATTAAAAATGCTTACAATTAAACCTTTTTTTCTTTGATAATAATGTGATTTATAGTTGATGAAGAATCCCAACTGCTCATAACCAAACTATGGCATTACCAATTGGGGATGTTGCGAAGCTGAATAATAATGGGGACGAGAAGGAGATGAAGTAGGTACTTGGCTATTCAGATCTGGTGACCAAATACGGCTACAGATATTTTCAAGTAACGTTTCGTTTTGGAATGGTGGTCTTTCACCAGGGCGATACGGGAACTATCTACATCTCTTACTCTTGACGATTGTGATAACTTGAATATAATATAACTAACTTAATGTAATATTACCATATACTCTACTAGAAGATTGGTTATTGCAAAAGGAAGGTATTATTTCAAAGAATGTCTTACATAGCAAAATAGATTAATTACTATTATTATTAATATATTAATTGAGGTGATTTTTCACAAAAACGGCGCTATACAAATCATCCAATTATTATCATTATTATTATTTAAAAAAATGTATATGAATTATGATTTTATTCTTATTTTATTTGATTTTACTTACATCTTTAGTAAATTTCTATTATCGCTTTTTCTTTCAGCTAAAATGCTTCTGTTTTTATTTCTATTTATGCTATCTTAATATTTTTATTTCTTTATAATATGAAAGAACAATATTATAATATGTAACAAACTTCGAGTACCATAGTGTGTACAGTATAATAACGCTTTCCGCATAATGTTTGGCCTCCCCAGATACTGCAGCGCTTCCAATATGTTCACGGAGGGGTGAGTTTCTGGTTTTGCAGCCAGGGTGGCTGGAATGAAGGAAAGAATAAACAGCTCCAGGAATATCCTCTTCATGGAAGCCCGCCTCAGTCCAGCCTCCAGTATCGAAGCATACTGGAGAATGATATTGGCCCCTCACAACTTAAATGCCGCAGTACCTTAAAGGAGTTATCTTGATGTATTTATTTTTCATTAGTTATTTTATTTACATATTTTAAATTTTTGTTTTATGTGTGATGTATATTCACCCACTATCGTGTTATGATTTTATTTCTTAAACTTTTTGTATATATTTTTTTATAACTATTGCATGTATATTTTGTATGGAATGTGTGGGATTGCAGTAACCTCCCGACATACCGGAATAAACAATTATTATTATATGGGTATGTGCCTAATTTGATAGTAAACTTATAACTGAATAAATAAATATTTAAAAAATATATACATTAAAAACCCGCCGCCGCGGATTTTTGCTTCATTGGTGGCATTGCACACCCCCGCGCTGATAAAACATGATACTTTTGAACACACGTAAAAAGGACACATCATGTTCATCATGGTACAAATTGAATACACTAGGACATTAATACTGTAGAATAGGTAAAACTTTAAATTTAATTATGTGAACCTTGGTATAAAAAATGCGTCATTATTAAATTCAAGGGTGACCAAGTCTCGAAAAAGATGACGAGTTTTTCACTAATCTCTCATATTTAGTCATTCGAAACTCAATATTAATTCAATTTATTTTTTATAACTTATTGAAGTTTGTAAACCTCATTGTAATAATTTAATCATTGAAGAAGATAATATTAACACATCCCAAATGAACCACGAAACCGAAAAAAATTGCTCCACGGACCATCAGGCCTTACAGCAATATTATAGTGTCATTAGATCACTTAAACCTCCCCACTTCCCTACTTAAACCAAAGCCTTATTTTGTGATACTGTGTCAGTTGTAATCTCCGTATTGTTTATATCAGAAACACTAACTTGTAGTTAAGCTAAGATTAAGCTTCACCTTGGATATTGAAAACGTAATCACTTATTGATGTAGCTCGTAGGTATTTTGCGACACGGTATTATTGCGCAGGTGTTTTGTATTGTGCTGCCAATATTAGACTGAATGTAATACGCTTTAGGCTTTAAATGTTTCAGGGCCAATAACAAATTAGGCGGAATAGGCATTTACGCAGGACGAACCAAACAGACAAAAACATTTTAAAATTGTTATGTACCAGTGTTATTGATACTGCGATATCGTGTCTGAAACACCGATTGAGTTAAAGAAGAAAATACAAACCAAATTGTTATTGAGTTGAATTCGTAGAATTAATAATTATCAAGTATTTTAGTTTTTTTATTTATTTATTAATAAATATCTAGAATCGGACCATACGATAGATTTACTTGCTTATTGAATGCACAAGAGTTAGAATTTAGGGAATTTTTCTAGTATATTGAATAACCAAGTAAATTTGTTTCATACGTTATGAAAAAAAAAAAATTAAAATTAAAATTGGTAATATCCATTAGAAACTACGTACGCTTTTTAAGGTCATTTTATAAACATTTTATAGTCCTAAATATTAAAAGTATTACAAATAAATGACGCCAACTCTTCTTGTACCAGCAATCTTCTAATAAATGTAACAGCAATAGAAAAATAGAAAAGGAGGATAAAAGAGCAACTGCAAAAATATCATTTCTATACTTTAATTTTCGAATAAAACTGTGTTCATGTGAAGCGATCTGCCAGGTAAGTATGTTTTTCTGTATCTGTTTGTGCATAATTAGATACAGAATAGGAATTAAGATTTGTACAGCGCCCTTGAGGTGATTTTTCACAAAAAGGGCGCTATACAAGTAATCCAATTATTATTATGATATTTTTCCAGTGAACCACTCGGTTACTCCTGAAAAAAAAACTTCGGTTGCCTCCCACTCCAACACCAAAATATCCAACGCCAAAATATTTTGTATCTTATGTTAGTTTTAACATAGTCCTGACGATGGAAGGGTACTTCCGAAACCGCTCGATCATTATATTAAATTGAAGTGGCTTAAAACAAATGTACGTGTGTTTAATTATAATTATGGCAAGCCACAAAGTAAAGTAAAAATGTACATTAACAAGTGGTCAGAAGACACCTTAGTAACGCACCCTGGAGATGAATATTAATTAGATACAACAAGTTTAAAATTTACTGGCCTAATTGAATGGTTTATCCGACATTCAGTTTAATAATTAAATCAGTCGGGTATCCATGGCCCTCTGACCGCCCCAGACTTCCAATCGCAAAAGATCTATGCCCCGGAACTAGTAAACAAATTTGCGGTCTTGCCGACGCAATATATTATTATTTTAACTTTGTAATTTCCTCCGGGGAGTTATCGCTGGTTGACTGATCATCACAGGATCCATTCCTCCTGCAGAGCGAAAACAATTTCCACTTCAACTATCTATTTATTTCCAGAACATCGATCACTTTACACCCGGCTAGATTGTAGCACTTATTGCTTCACTTGATAGAGGCATAGAATAATATTTATGGTATATCGTAGGGACAACACTGCGGTGGAATCTAATTTGGGGGGCTGTGTTATCAGGTACCACGAATATACCTTGTTTTCAATGTGGTATTTTGTTACTGACCAAAAAATACACTTTACAATTCTTCGAAGAGGTCATAACGTTACGAATAACATTTATATTCAAAACAGATACACGAGCAATGATTATATTGTGATATCTTTTCGACGTTCACATCCCTAAATTCAATATACCTGCGAGTAATACTTATATATCCTAATTAGACGTACGTAATTTTATTAATATTATTCGAAGCCACACAGTTCAATCCGTTTCTTATCGAGGGACGAATCACATTTAGGAATATTGTTTTTAAATCGAATTCCTCTACTGTCATACTGTCTACCCATTATAAAATATGCCATTCCTTCCCTAAAATTGGTGTTAATCTGGAGTGACCTGCCAGGTAAGTATGCTTCTGTAACTGTTTGTAGATAATAAGATCAACTCTAGCAAGTAATATTTGTACACCACCCTTGATGTGATTTTTTTACAAAAACGGCGCTATTAATTGATAAACTAAAGTTTTTAAGACAAGATTTTTGTGCATAGCGCAAAGGGTAACAATTATTTTTATAAACAATAATTATTAGCCTGAAAGACTCATCCAAATTGAAAAAACCTTCCGAGAAAAGATAAATGTCTTAATCTTAATCTTGTCTTAAAAACTATAGTTTATCAATTAATAAAAAATATTTGACAAGTCAAAGCATTTTTCACCAATAAAATGTAGACATAATTTGTCTCGACGCCATCTATTGAGGGATTTAGCCGTTACAAGCCGTTACGTTCTTTCAGGTTTTTTTCAATTTGGATGAGTGTTTCAGGCTAATAATTATTGTTTATAGAAATGATTCTTATTAGTTTATTTATTTAATATGCGGAAGCATTTGTAAACATACATTTCACAATCGGAAAACGAGAAGTATTAATCAGTCTTCCTTATTAATGTTTAATAGGGGATGCCATGTCTAATTTAATTCGTTGATTGTTCTAAGCCTACGGGTGCGGTAAGTTCACGCGCGTGTGGATGAAATTTTACGGATATTAATAGTAAATAATAACATATAATCCGCCTAGTCTAAGATGATAAGAAATATTGGAAAGTAAACACCCAGTCCCAGGATCCGTGGGATTTGGGATCTCTATGACTGATCTATGGGAATAAACGCAGCAATTAACAGACTTGGAATAGTAAGTACTCTGATGATTAGTTGCCTGTGTAATTATTATTGTAATATGGAATGCTAAACAAATATTTCTGGAACAGGGTGGTCGCCATGAAAATGAACACAAGTCCATTGAAAAATAACTCATTATTTTTTTTTAAGTATGTTGAACATCTATTAATATCTGTGGAACATCTACTTAATTTATTTAATCATTGAAGAAGACAATATTAACATAACCTAAATGAAACATGAAACGGAAAAAAACAACAGAAAATAAAAAGGTATCAGCGCATCTGGGACTCGAACCCAGGACTTCTGTCTTTCCGGGACAACCGCTTTATCAACTTAGATAATGAGACCAGTTCAATTTATGTCATCTTCATCGATATCATATCTCAAATGTCAATATTATCCTCCATTTTTAATCCCATATTACATACTTAATTATAAAGCACAAATCTACTTACTTATTCCATTTCCATATTCCATTGTGAGCTATGTAGCTTTGAAATATCAATTTAACTTTTTAATTGTAGTTGTAATTTTTTTTTAAATTAAAAATAATTAAAATTTTGAGAACAACGTGTAATTATTATTTTTATCATTTCTCCGTATTCCGGTGTAATGAAAACATATGTCAAAATGATGCTGTATTCCTCATTATTATTACTAAAGCAAATTTCTATTCAAATTGTGTAAGAACTTTATGATCACCCAGTACCTGACGCGTGGGCTGAAGGTAATTACACAGTATGTGATATAACTAACAGGATTATCAATGGGTTGGTTTGGGAGTGATGTGAATCTGCCTTTACATAGGAACTTGGATCATATGGGTTGAAGTTACTGTGAATCCTACATAATTATAATTACCTACCGTGAATAAATTCACGATAATTTGGTTAAACAAACGCTGAGATATAACCATAACATGGATATGTATCATGAACATATGAAGACACTCTTCTACGTCAAGGTGAACTGAACCGTAATTAATACTAAGACATGTGTTCAGGAATAAAAGTTGAAAAAAATTACTTCCACAATTAACAACGCAAATTTTTAACCCTTCCCTTCCCTTCTTTTACAGTGCTAGAGAATGCCCTCTAGCTCCGGTGGTGTACACTCATTTTGATGTGGAAACTGCCGAATTCTCTGAACTTTTGCAATTATGTGCGATAGAAACACATTCTTGTTGCTGTTTTTAATTGAAAAAAAAAATCACCGGACAGCAAAACGATATGTGCCTTTTTTACTTCAAATATTTTCAGGAATCGCTGGATAGAGTCCGAGCTGATACACTGCATAGATTTCCGAATATTTCCTTCCAATCCATAGCGAATAAAAATCGGAATTTTTTCATTGAATTTTAGCAACTTGGTCAGTAGCGATATTTATATTTTTAAAGGTAATTTTTGTGTTTAATATCGACTTCAGAATTTTTTAATGTAAGTTTTTAAGGTATGTTTTTATTGTTAAAAAATTATATATATATACAGTATTTGTAATTTTAAGCGCAACAGGACATTATTAAAGATTTAAAATGTTCTTTCGAATTAACATGCCCAAACAAATCCTCCAGAAGGATTAAACCCAGCAGCCATTAAAAAATAAATTCCACCATTGTAAAGGAGCCAGAGTTTGTAAATCAAACTAATCACTCTATTAGACATGCAATCAAAGTAAAATTAACATAGCAATAACTTCGAAAGCATTCATATATCGATATCGAACAGCTCTACTGAATTCAGAGTAAAACTAAAGACTCACCTTTTTAAATTATCGTATCCAGAATAACGATCCCACTGGTCTAGTGGTATTTTTGTCAGTCCGAGGGATTTATCTATGTATCTATTTACTTTCTCCTTGATTACCCTTCTTTAATACAATAATATTATCTTACATTTTAGTATGCTTTACCACTGACAGCAAGGGCAATAATCATAACAGTTATTTGTAATATAATACATCTTAAAAATATTTAATAAAAAATGGTATCATTGGAAATAATAATATTAATTGAATTACTTCTATAGCGCCGTTTTCGTGGGAAAATCACCTCAAGGGCGCATAAGTAAAAGAAAGACCTGGAAATAAGTCAAAGAAATAGGGACACTCCTCAGAGAATTATTAAATAATAAATAAAAATTAATTCAATTTTGCAGAAAGTGAAATACAAGGATCGAGAATTTTTCACTTAATTATGGGTCTATTAATAATACATTAATCAAAATGTTTTTGTTATGAGTTTTGAATGGTTAATAATTCCGGGGAGGAAAGCTCATTTCCGTCTCCGCTTTGTAATTCCGGGAATGAGTGTATTAAACAACGACACGTAATACAGCATGAAAGTTGGATAGACTTTACCTGTCGACAGGTGGGGAAATTCTACGAATTAATATAATCCACGCCGAGGGAGTGACGAAGTGATCGTGAAATACAAAGAATTGAGTTGTGTGCTTGAGTTTATCATTTAAAATATAAATATCGATCTTTTTGCATAATTATTTAATGTTCATACGTAATCTATCTCCATTATACATTTTCTGTGTTATTGCGGAAAGAGTGGACCAAAATCACATTATTCTAAAATTGACCGATTAACTAACTAACTAATTAAATAATCATCGTACCGTTCGAGGACGCACCGCCAAACACTCGTCAGCACACACATCTTGCATTCATACAAGAATACACATCGTCCCATACATTCTCTCCTGCTATTCCGACTTCTGACATGGCCCGACCCAAGTATTTGATTCACACTTGATCATATCATATCTTCCGCGGGTGTCCCCGGCCTTTTCTTCCATTGGCATTCGCGTCATATATTCACCTTACACTCCTTTCTGCGTTCATTCGCTCTACATGCCCAAACCATCTAAGCGTCACTTTATTAATTGTACTCACTATGCGTACATCAGCCTTGCATTATTGCGAATCTAAATATTTTTCACACGATCATACATGGTTTTACCACAGATTCGCCTCAGAGGTCTCATTTCTATAGCATTCAGTCCACTTTCATCCTTCCTCTGCCAGTTTCATGCCTTACCGCCATACTTCAATACTTTGCAATAAAAAAAATAACTTAAAAATTAAGTTTTTTTTCGGAATTGTGTACTGAGCATCATTATTGCAAAATTAAATATTTACATTCGAATCTTCAGGAACATTCAGTGTCGTTCGGTGAAAAATGTTGCTTATAATGGCTTGCTATATTAAAGTTGGTTAAGCTATGGTAAAATTGTTTAAGCCGTGTTAAAATTGACGAATACTTTATAAAACTGGTTTAAGTTCTGTTGGAGTTGCTTAAGCTATGGAAACATGTGGAAAGCCTTATTCTGCTGACCTTCTTCTATTCTTTATCTTTGGCCATCTCTTACGCCCCACAACTTTCTCCAATACGCGGAGCGATAATGTTCAACTGACTCCGGACAACTGGAACTCTATGAACTACTATCATTGAATATCTTCGATAGATAAAAGTAGAGAATTAAAAAAGCATTTTTTTATAGTTCGTGCTGCTTTTTCGGGAGTTACATCATCAGCGGAATAACGCAATGCGTCGCCGCGTGAAATGGAAAACTTTTCAGTTTAATAAATGATTTCGAAACTCGTTACTGAAACGTATAGGAAGTAGGCACAAAACATTGGGTGCGCGGATAGAAGGTGAACGCCATTGATGCATGATACATAGATGGGCCTTTATAACTATTCATGGACTTGGGTCAGCTGCTTTGGTTTTGAACATTTTGGAAACGGGGAGTATGTTTTTATCATTCGTTCAGTTAATACTCAAGAAATAACCAAATAAAAATGCATACATACAATGCACAAATAACACCGCCAGAAAAAAAGTGAAGAGTCTTGTAAAAATACATG
The DNA here is from genome assembly GCA_022606495.2 of Halesus radiatus. Lineage (NCBI taxonomy): Eukaryota > Metazoa > Arthropoda > Insecta > Trichoptera > Limnephilidae > Halesus > Halesus radiatus. The sequence goes on from JAHDVE020004280.1 coordinate 10,382, forward strand.
AATACTTAAGAGGAACGGCTGCGCGGCCTGTTTCATAAAAAACTGAATTGTAGATTTTTAATCAAAAGGTATTGCAAATTTTTAGTATTGATGAGAAGAATTTAATTTTTTAATAATGCAATATCCATTAAGTAAATCAATTTTTCACGATTTTACGGACAACTTTGGCAAATATTTATATTTGAGGCGTATTTTTTTTTCAACCGAAAAATGTTTTTTTTTCAACCCTAAAAGGTTCCTCAGAGACCACAGAAAATATGTATCGAATAATGCATAATACAATGGACTAGCTAGGAAATCTTGCTTAAATTTTAATTATTATTGAAAACGATTTTCTTGAAAGCTATCTTTAGGGAACTGAGAACATTATATATGAAAAATCAGGTTCCTAAAACTTCCTCAATTTCCATCTCCTTCCCCTCCTACATTTTTTATGCCTTACGACAATCCTAATATGGTAGTAAGTAGGTAATATGATGTTGTTACCAATATTATGCTGGCTCAGGGCAGTGAGGATGGCTGTCAGAAAAAATAAAAGGTCGAAATTAATTCGATTTAAAAGTAAGTAGGTATCATCCTATTTACTGTAGATTTTTCCGTCTTGTATTGGCTTCAATTCGGATATCAAAAGGCCTTTCCATCTGTGATTCGCGGACCGGAATACTGGAATACAGGGGTAATAAAGGCCCCCGGGAATGCCTTTGTAAACCCCTGTGCCCGGGTAAACTAGTTTTTCTACGAGAACCTAGGAAATGTATGGACGGTCGAAACTATTTTCAACTACTTCGAATATCGATGTAGAACATACGTTACATTTTCGATTTGAAACATTTGTTTAATTTATCATAAATGTACAAACAGGCGGTTCTACCCCCCATTATTCTGATCCTATAACCTTTCATTGTTGTTCCAATAATTACCACGAAAAAGATTCTTCTCAGAACGCTCAAAGAAATCTCACTTAATCTTAAATAAAATTAGCTACAAACCCTTTCCACCTTACATATAATCGCGGTGTAAATATTACGCGGCGCGGAAGGTATAGTTAAAACGTATTAAACCAGGCTTAGGCCGAATAAGCTACACCAACGCTGAACCGGCGCGTAAGAATCTAATACGTAAGATGGCTTAGGTTTAGAATACATATTATTTGATCCTTTATACCCGCTGTGAGAATTGAACTCGATTCATCAACCGCTACCAGATCGTCGATAAGGAGCTGGGTCAAAGCGTTCAATATGAAAAAAACCACAACCATACAAGGGACCGAAGATTAAGAGATACCACGATAGTGAAAAGGTTAATTTTATGATACCGAAGATCTGGAATCCAACCAGATCCTTGTTTTTGTTGTTTTTTTCTGCAGTAGGACAGAAGAAGAAACCAATGTTAAAGTTAGTGAAGAAACAGGACTACTTGAATAAGAAACGTATTTTTGCGAATAATCACAATTATCAACAGTTATCGACGAAAGATCGGAAAGTTTCTCCGCCCACCATGATCTTTATTAAAATACAAGACTGTTTTACTTTCCGGTTCAGAAGTATGTATATAATCCAATTTATTTTTCATAACTTATTGAAGTTTGTAAACCTCATTGTAATATTTAATCATTGAAGAAGATAATATTAACACATCCCAAATGAACCACGAAACCGAAAAAACAACAGAAAATAAAAAGATTTCTTTCGCATCTGGGACTCGAACCCAGGACCTCTACCGCTAACCAACTTATCTAATGAGACCAGTTCAATTTAGGCCATTTACATCGATATCACACTTCAAGTTCAAGATTTGTTAATATTATCCACCATTTTTATAAATCCCATATTATTGGCTGCTATCCTGCTGCTATGATGATTGCAAAGTTTCATCCCGAACTCAATTGCAATCGGAATAGAGTCTCGGATATACCTACCCGATTTTTATTTATATGAGACATCTATTGACTTTATTAACTTATTTTACAAGTCTGGAAAGAAATATTCAATCTATTTTTTATAACTTATTAAAGTTTGTAAACCTCATTGTAATATTTAATCATTGAAGAAGATAATATTAACATAAGGATGTAAGTTGGTTAAGCGGTTAGACCGGATAGGTAGAGGTCCTGGGTTCGAGTCCCAGATGGGAAAGAAATCTTTTTAATTTCTGGTGTTGTTTCGGTTTCGTGGTTCATTTGGGATGTGTTAATATTATCTTCTTCAATGATTAAATATGTATATAATACTTCTTTATGATTGCAAAAAACGACAGCCAATTTTTGTCATATGGAAATAAGATAAAGCGACTTCCACGGTGTTTTGAGCCCCGTATTTTCGTGGGATTATCAAGCAGCAGCAGCGCTGTTTTGAAGGGTCCCGGAAATGGCACCCTGGCAGATTTTTTCTCCTTTGATGCTATCTGATTTGTCTGGAGTTCCGGAGCTTTATTACATCAGATTAGATCAGGAATATGTATGTTGTACCATCTCATACAGGATGACTACTAATTTACACGTTAAATAGTATTTTTTATTCATTTATAATGTGTATATAGTACAAGTGGCTGATTTCGATGATTTTCCTGCAACACATAGACTCCTGACATAGTCGCAATACGTCGTGGACCACCGCTGACTGTTTCACTAAATATTTTCATTCATTTCATTTCATTGCCGGCAACCCGGGCGTTTATTGGCATAAAATTAAAACATTTACATGTACTTTATCCGTCTCACTAGACGATGTCTGTTCTGAGACGGGTAATAAAATAAATATATAGAGTTCGGGATGAAACTTTGCAATCGTCATAAGGATAGCAGCCAATAATATGGGATTTATAAAAATGGTGGATAATATTAACAAATCTTGAACTTGAAGTGTGATATCGGTGTAAATGGCGTAAATTGAACTGGTCTCATTAGCTAAGTTGGTTAAGCGGTTACCCCGGATAGGTAGAGGTCCTTGGTTCGAGTCCCAGATGCGACTGAAATCTTTTTAATTTCTGTTGTTTTTTCGGTTTCGTGGTTCATTCGGGATGTGTTAATATTATCTTCTTCAATGATTAAATATATAGATGTTTAAATGAAAGAAAATACTTAAAAATACATAAAGAAAAGTGTAAAACATATAAAGTAAATTTTAAATACAAAGTTTAAATAGTGTAAATGTAAAGCTACAAAATAAAAATTAAGAAATTAAAAAAAAAACATAAAAAGGATTATTCAAGAGGGCATACTAAAAATGTTTAAATTAAAAAAAAACATATAACAGTAATAAGATTAAGGAGAATTTGCAAGTAATTTTTTGATGCAATTCCTTTGACTGTTTATTAGCCATTTGTTTTATATATTTAAACTTTATTAGATTATTATTTTTATTATTATAAGTTTTTTTTTATTATAGTAAAACAGTAACTTTTTTACTTATATCTGAGTACATCAAAAATTTTATATTTTGTTAAAATAACTTCGAAGGAATATCTTTAAAAAAAGTGTGTACCTAGAATTTATTATTTTTTAATGTCGCGTGGAAGGCAATTATATAAATTGCCCCCCTCATAGCTAATGAATTGCTTGCCATATCGTAAGTGTATGGATAGGTAGTATATTTACATATTTAAATGTGTATATTATATTATCCAGTGTGTGTTCATTTAGTATTGGAGTATTTATATACATAAGAAAGAGATAGCATGTTTTATAATAGTCTGCTTTGGTCTAAAAGAAAAAAAAATATAAGTGGAACCCTCTTGTCCGAAATAACTCACATAAAATCCGAACTATGGCTAACAGATTAAAAAAAAAAAAAACTCAAGTTGTTATTTAGAAAATTCTAAGATTGTATTTCTCTTTCAGTCTGATGGGACTTGCTAATGCTGTAAATTAGAAAGCCTATAATTTTATGTGTCTTATGTGGTTATGCAATACAATAACGCAAAAAAAGAATACTATTTTGATTCCCGTGCTTTTGCAGCGCTTCGAAAATATTTTCCAAAAATCCATTTAAAAAGAGAGTTTGTAAAAGTTACATAATAGAATGTAACAAGAGATAGATGAACAAAAACTAACATTTCCCTTGAAAATTTTGTTTTTGATATATCTACCGAAATTTTGAAATAATATCTGTTTTTAATCAAAGAAAGACAACCGGCGTATCTTTTGTACCTGTGATATGTTAACAATGTGTTGAAAATTATAATAACATTTGGCTATTTAAGCGGGGAGTTTTTGCGAAAACACCATGTTTTAAAGCTATTCGGCACTAAAGACACCCTGTATAGCATCTTATTATGTCCGCTCTATGCGCCTGGGGTGATATTTCCCTGATTTATTTTTTCCATATTAATATTTCATATAAGATAACTCGACAGCAGTGGCAGTAGGTATTTTGTCGCGTGAACTAATATGCAAAAACAGTGAGTAAAAAAATATCGCCACACCGGATTTTTAAATGTCCAATCACAAATAGAGTTAAATAAACAGAAAACATAGGGTTTCTACTAGAATAACAATAAAAAAATTATTACGATATTTATTTCATCCATTTCAGAACGTTCATCATTCGCCACTTTTGATTAAGATCCGCATTTAATTTACAGTTTGAACGGTCTTATAATTTATTGTCTACAATAAACACGTAATACTCTCGGAAGACTGTTAAAAAAATGGCTCACCATCAAAAGGAGCAGCGACTTTACATTGCAATATTCTCACAATGAATTGGTAAAAACAACTTTTTAAGAAATATCCAATTCACGGTTTGAACTATCATTGTTGTTTTAACAGTATTTCGAACAGCCCACCATCAAAAGCAATGGTACATTTTCACAATACGGTTGTTACAATGAGTTGATACGAATAAGTTTTTAAGAGGACTTCCGATTCACAGTTACTTAGAATATTGTCTCCAATAAAGTAAGTACGAGTATATCAACCATTTGAAAACTTGAAATACTGCTAAGACAACGGCTCACCATCAAAGGGAATAGTGAACTTTTACTGCAAGATTGACACAGTAAGTTGTTTAAAATCGCCTTTTAAATGATAAATTTTACTAGAGCTAAAATTATATAAAATTAATCAATCTCAACACGTCACAAATCAAAGGGACTTATTAATAAATTTTGACCATTTATCAAAAAGGTTGAAATTTTTTTCACAAGATAAATGATTGTGGTAATGCGCAGAATAATGAGCTTTTTAAGCGTGTTTTTCTGGAGGTAAAATTTGATGGATTCGATTCTAATAAAATTTGACCATTTATCAAAAAGTAAAAAGCATTTTCACAAGGTGATATGATCGTTGTTCGCGTTGAATCGGGAGCTTTTTAAGGGTTGTTTTGCTGGAGGGAAAATTTGATGGATTCGAGTGCAGCTTCATGTTCGGTTTTTGTAGTTTTGTTTATGTTCTCCAAACGGCGTCTTCCTCTTCTTGGACTTTTTGTATTTTCGAGGGAGAAATTTAATAAAGTTGGGCATTTTCTTTTACGACTTATTTCCGGTGGTCCTTATTAAGGAGCGGTGCCACGTTACAGATTCATATATTCTGAGGAAAATTCATTTTGTTCCTCATTAAAATCACTTGGGCTTTATTAAGGACTGCGAGCTTAATATATTGTTTTGACACGTAGAAAAATCAACAATAAAGCTGGGTTTTTTGGTACCTAGTTAGGCTTGTTTTTTATCAACCCTCATAAAGGAAATTTGTTGCGAGAAAAATACAACAAAGTCGAAACATGCCAATGCCCTTATTTTTAACTGAATAAAGAATCGAATGATACTTCTGTAGGTGATAATGATAATTTTTAAATTAAAGAATTTTTGTATAACTGGATGAGTTATGTTTGAAAAATGTTATATGTAATCATTGAAGAAGATAATATTATTGAAACGGAAAAAAGAAGAAAAAAGTGTTGTTAGGTTCTGAAATGATAATGTGTTTGGTTCCTACTTTAATTGCTATTTATCCAGTCCTTACCTTTCCAAACCTTTTGAAAAAATAGAACAAAGTTATCTGAGAGTAATTGCTTTGAGTGTTTCTTGTTCGTAGAAGAAAAAAACTACTTTCGAGGAGCATGTTCATTCTAGACTTCATTCGGTAAGTGTTTGGTTATCCTTGACCTTTTAAACCTTAAAAACGTCTTTTATTACAATTAACTAAAACCATAATTATTATTTTCGTTGTTATTTACAGTCCACAACAGTTTTACATGCGAAACCCGACATTTTCGTCTGGATAGTTACGCTTGTAACATTGTACAACAAGTGTTTTATTTTTAAAAAATAATTAAATATTGATCCATCAAATAAAAGTATGGGGATGTTGTGAGATTGGAACACGTGGGTGGGAAAGGTTAAGAGGAAGACTGCAAAGATTACATGACTATTCAGGTCTGGTCACTTAACACCGCAAAAGCAATGAATTGATCTTGAATGGTTCTCGTTCACCAGGTTGATATTAAGAGTATCTTCCACTCCGGAACGAGGTGCATATTTAAATTTTATTTGTAAATACATTAGCCCCCCACCCTAACGAGCTTACTACTTTGCCACGCAAGACATTATGAAAAAGAGCGGCATTTAAATAATTAATGATTATTGATTAAGTAAAGATGTTGCAAATAATCAAACATGATTTCAATGATTATTTACATATTCACTATTATTAATGATCAAAGAGATTTAATAACCTTTTCCGCATTTCTAAAAGTTATACAACATATTATATAAATGAATATTATGAAAATCGGAAACGTTTTGGATACTATTTATAATGTGTAACTTCAGGAAGTTTCTACCGATTCTTCTTTTTGATGTGTCACTATTGAAGTTTTGAATGTGACTTGACTGATTTAGCTTTTACTTCTTGCTAGTCATTGCAGGCAATTTCAATAGATTAGTTTACATTTTAAGGTCCCTTCACATCTACCAGTACCGCGCAGTGAAGAACAGTACAGTACAGAGCCGGCAAAATGAGTTTCCTACATTATCTATGAAAACATTGATATTACGGCGTACGTAAGCGTAACGTATCCGTGCATGCACGGACCAGAACCGGCCGAGATTGCCGGTTAGAATATTTTGACGGCGCTGGTGGCTGCTGGTGACGCCTGTGCCCGCGCAGTTAGTATGAACGTATACCGTTAGCAACGTCATCTTGGTATCGCCGTCAGTTGGCATCAATAGATGCAGATATTGCTAAAACTAAGAAGATGGACAACTAAAAATTCACATATAAAAATATGTTATAAAAGTAATGTCCAAGTATTATTATTATTATTATTACTGTTTTGCACATGCTTATGTGAAGTCTAGAAAATCACCAACATTTACTGATTATTCGAATGCCACTATTGCGTAAGCATGAAACTAGAAATTCGCTCTACAATGTAAAAGATTATTCGAATGCCACTATTGCGTAAGCATGAAACTAGAAATTCGCTCTACAATGTAAAAGATCTGAAGTCTCTTCCGTTGTTATTTTTTTTACATGTTTTATCCGAGTCAATGGTGATGTCCTAAAATCGTATGTTGTTTTACATCCAGAGTAAAAAAATACGGTGCCTATTTCTAGATAATAATACCAGTAAAAATGTTGCCATTGTTCAAGTGGCAATATTCGCGACTATATATGTTACGGGAAAAGTGGAAAGAATAGATAACAGTTGCACCTTATTCTAAGGAGGAAAATATTTCAAATTATCATCCTGGAGAGAGAACACCATTCAAAATCGAAATCTTGATTGAAATAGCTAAAGGTTAAACGAAACGTGACGCGTGCTTACAAATGTCGTGATCCTTTTTATTCTATGCTAATGTATCCAGTGAAAAACCATGTACATAATGGCATATAATATTCTTTGGTTCTTTTGATATTTGTACCTAGTTTATATATGATTAATTATACTCCTAGCTTATACTAAATTGTTATATTATAATATCAAAAATGTTCATCTAATTGAGTGCTACTCGTGAATATTTTAAATTGTGGTTTAATTCGCATGCATTGGGTTAGGATATTTAGTGCATATTTTCTTGCTTTTTTGATATTTGCACTTTACATTTTGATTATTTATACTGCTCGTAAGAGAGTGTGCTGCTGATGAATAATTTAAGTCATTGTTTTAATTTGCATATATATATATATATATATTATATCTGTTATTTTGGAATTATATTATATTAGGTTTGTTAGTGTAAAGCACACTTGAGGTGAACCTTCACAAAACTGCGCTATAGAAATTAACTCTAATTGTTATATTTTGCACTACATCAAATATTTTAGAAAAAAGCACTTTTAGCAATCAATGGTTTTTAAATATTGAGATGAGTTGTTTGTTGGCGGGTGTACATAAGGAACATGAAATGGAATAAATTGTTAATATAAGTTTAAAGGTCCAAGTCCTTCAAGAAACTTATAAAAGTACTGTAAATTATGTTAGTTTTACAAAAATATATCCATTTGTGATAGCGTATTACGATTTCTTTAGCCTTACACTGACTTTCTGGCCAGATTTGAATAGCTTACGGGTTCTTTCAACCCTCGCCTACCGCTTCTCCTTCCCCTCTCGCACATTCGCCAGCCTCACAATTTATAAAATTCTTCAAAAGTGGTTGCCATAATTCCACTGGCTCTTATCATATTACATAAAACAAAAGCTTTAGAAGCTACCTATGACTACCAAAAGACTTTGAAGAATTTTTTAAGCCTTCCCGACTTTTTCAGCCTGGCACGAAATATAAGGCAAACAAAACGTTTACGGCGTTTTGACCGCCTCCATGGTCGAGGGGTAAGGCTCTCGACTATGAATCCGAAGGTCGCGGGTACAAATCCCGGCGTGTGCAAGTAAATTTTAATTAATTAATTTGTGCTGTTTCACAATTAATTAATTTAAAAATGATATATAGTATATTTGCGCACGTTCCAGAGTGGAAAATACTCTCAGTATCGCCCTGGTGAGAGACCACCATTCAGTATTGAAACGTTGCTTGAAATGGCTTTTAGCCGTGTTTGGTGACTAGATCTGAATAACCAGGTATTTTCCTTACCTTCCTCTTCCCCTTCTCCTTCCACTCTCCAATACCTTCAGCCTCACAACATTCCCCAAATTGGGAATGCCATAGTCTCACTGGCTCCAGACAGTTGGGAGTAGTTGGGACTTTTATGCGGTATTCATGAAAAAAAAATAACGTTACAATAATCATACAAAAATGGATTTAAAATTCGCAACTCATCTCTTACAAAAAATACGCCCAGCTTAGCAATTATACGCCTCTATACCTTTACATACAGAAATAAAGGATTAAATTTACTGGAACAACTAGAGATTAAAAATAACAAATGATCAAAATATAACATTAATAAAAATTCCCTTCTCCTTACTATTTTCAAGAAATCTCAATTTTCTAAAAAAATCATTAAAAATATTTCGGGAATTTATCAAACACTTTCTAATTCATTTTCATAACTGGGGTAATAACGAAATGCTTAATTAACTAACTAACCATCATGCCTTTATCCGCAGGGGTAGGCAGAGAGGACGGACCGCCAAACAACTCGATCTTGGCGTACACTTCTTCCTTCATTCACATTCATACAACGCCTCATACATTCTCTTCTGTTATTCCGATTTATGAAATGGCTCGACGCAAGTATTTGATTTACTTGATCATGCCATGTCTTCCTAGGGCATCCCCGACTTCTTCCATTGACATTCGCGTCATATATTCTCCATACACTCCTCTCTTCGTTCATTCGCTCTACATGCCCAAGCCATCTAAGCGTCCCTTTCTTAATCTTGCTCACTACGCTTACATAAACTTACATTAAATAGGTCTATACATAATAGAAGTGAATTTATTTCCAAATGTATGTAAGCGAGAAATGGGTGTTCGTATTTTATAGTTAGTCCCATATAAAATACAAACAGTATATTATAATAGAATAGTAAATTTTGTCGAGTAGGTCGATAAGGTACTTTGAAGTTGATTAGTTGCACGAGTTCACAACAGTCTAATACGGAGTAAATAATTTTAAATAAAACACTTAAGTCGGTTATATGTCTTCTGTTTTCTAGAGTATGTATTTTGAGTGTTGTATTGGTATGTGTAGTTTGAAGTTAATAAAGCGTAAACATGTGCACTGCACACGTTCAATATATATATTTTTATATGAATAAGATAGTATGGGGACCACACTATTGAATTGTATTATAATAAGCGGCGTACTAACGACAAATATACGATTTTTTAAACTTCCAATGAATCAAAGTCTTTGATAGTTCTAATTATTAATCTCAGTGTCATCATACCTTTGTTAGTTATTTGTTTTATGTAATTTACAAAATTTAATTGTGTGTCAAACAAATCTCCGAGATACCTAATTTCGTTTACTTTTTCCAAGATTTTGTTGCCTATAGGGGTTTTGATTCGACAAAATGTTAGCATTTTACGTTTATGAACGTTGAGAAATAAGTTGTTAGCGATAATCGGGTAATTTCCAATTGTGTAATTTGTCGATGTTTAACTGTAAGATTAGGCAGTGGCTAATATTGGATATTTCTATATATAATTTGATAACATCGGAAAAAAAACAGAACTTCTACATCTTCGAAACAAGTTATGATGTTATTTATGAATATTAGGAATATTTAATACGTCTCGACAGTTTGAAAATGGCTTTGAACGCCGAAACAGCAGCCACAATAATAAAAAAAATAAAATACTTCAAGAATTTAATAATAACGTCATTAAATTTGATTTACTTTAAAATATTAATTGTTTTTGTGTTTAATTCGTAGAACTCCATTTATTTAAAAAAAAAATATATATAAATCTAATTTAATAATGTTATTATTAAGTTCTGCAAGTATTTTTAGTTTTTATTATTGTGACAGCTGTTTCGGCGTTCAAGGCAATTTTCACAGTGCGGTTAATCCACATTTACATCATTAAAAAAAACTTTAAAATAAATAAGTGGTGTAAACAAAACGATTTATTGTTTTAAATATGGGTGAAGAGTCTGGGAAACCTTCACTCAGCAGCAGATTGAGTATGGCTGATTAGAATTATAAAGTAATCCAATCTACTTATTAATCTACAGGGCGAAATAGATAGTCTTATCTCTCTCATCACCAACACATACATCAATTAAAGTAAAAGAAAACCATTAAATACATTGACAGACGGCGATTGTACTAAAAATAGTTAAAATGAATTAGTTTCTTAATGCTTCTGTCCCTTATGTCGATGCTCTCATCCGATTATCTTCACGACTAAAAGGGTCAAGCGATTAAGATTGATCTCGCAAAGGATGTTGTAATTCTATCGACGGCTGAGAATTTCTGAAATAAAGATAGGGGAAAGTGAATGTGGTATATATATGAGTTCAGAGGTAGAGTAGTATGGTTCTTGGTTTTGGGCCCAAAAGTCTGGAGATCAAAGCCAGGCAATGGTAATAAACATTCATACGAGTTTCTACACAAATAAAATAAACAGATCATTGAAAAAGATAATTTTAACAAATCTCATCAAAATATGATACAAAAATAGACACAGAATGAAAGAATTCCTGCCTTACCGGAAAAATTCTTAAATTAATAAATATTCTTCAGTCAATAGATGTCACATATAAATAAAAATCGGATAGGTATATGAGAGGCACCATCTAGGTTGCAAATATATTCGGGTAGAAGAACATAATTGAGGATAATATTTGTAACTCTCAATTGAAATACGATATCGATAAAAATTACGGAGAATAATTAGGTCTCATTAGCTTAGTGGCTAGAGTGTTGTTCAGGTAAGAGAGATGTCCTGGGTTCGAACTTGGATGCGACCGTTACCTGGTTACTTTCTGTGTCTTTTTCTGTTTCATATTTTAGGTTGAGTTGGTTAATAATTTCTTCAATGATAAACAAAAAAAACATTAAAAGTGATAAGGCTAAAGTGTAAATAAAAGTGATGTAAAAAAAGTTATTGTTTTATTTTTTAAATTATAATGTCACATCACCAAGTTACCGCTTCATATGAAAATATTAAAAAAAAAACATTAATAGAGCTTAATTACAATCTCAGAGTGGAAGTCATACTTGATTGAACATGCTTGACATAGCCACTTCTTTGCTTTCCTCAATACTTTCCACATCCTATCCTTTCGTCTAACAATATGACATCATTAATGAGGGAGCTATAGCCCCATGGGCTCCAGGAATCTTGAGAGGTTATCACATACAAAGTTGACTTTACCATATTTTGAACCAACACAACAAGAGTTCTATTTTAAATACTGACAATTTGTGGTGGAATTCCATTATTTATTTTTATAATATCAAAATATAATTTCATGTCACAGTTAACTACAAGCATAATAATATAGCACAAATAATT
>JAHDVE020004281.1:0-33028 GCA_022606495.2 Halesus radiatus
CCAGATCTGAATATCCAGGTATTTACCAACCTCTCTCTTCCCCTTCTCCTTCCCCTCCCCAAATACCTTCAGCCTCACAACATTCCCCAATTGGGAATGCCATAAGCTCACTGGCTCCAGGCTCTGCGGTATTCATATAAAAAAAGGAATATACACATTCAATATGTATTATATTTATATTCCTGATGAGGAAAGCATGGCACATGTTTATATTAATAAAGTGGTGATTACAAAGTAATTCTTAATTCATTTATTAATAATGACGTCACAAAGTGAATACCAATTTTCTAAGAAATTACATATATTATTGGTTAGGGTTAGGTTAGATCAGATTTCCGGGATAGGTTTTTTTCATACTTTTAATGACTTTACATCACTTTTAAAAAGTGTGCCGATTAAACGTGTGTTGATTTATCTGGTCACCATTCACAAATGCGTTCTTTAAAATGATCCCCTGTACGATTTGTTTTCGTTTCGTCATATCAATGACGTAGTATTTTTACATGAATGAAGTCCGTTCACAAAATTACATACTATTTCATCTACGGAATAGATATTACGTGGAGTGTACACTGCAAGGAGTATTATAGCATAAGTGTATATTGTACTACGAAGGAGGGGAGCCCAAAATACATCATAACGGTTCTAGAAAGACAACATAATATTATTTGCGTCGTTATTGGGTGCTCGTATTCATATAATACGAGCTCTTCTTATGTCATTACAGATTGGACTCAACCATGCAGGGCTGGACAGAAGAATTATTATTATTTTTTTAAATAAAACATTAACTTTGTTTACATCACTTTTATTTATACTTTAGCCGACAGGGTTTCGCTACTACCGTAGCTTCTTCAGGGCAGTATACAACTAAACTATGAACTAAGATGCACACGTGTTATAGATTGATACAAACAGGCGAGTGAAGGGACAAGGGTGGGAGATCAGCACGTACCTGCTGACCGGGAAGGGTATGTACTTTGTTTATTGGGAATAATTTAAGGATTGGACTTTTATTTAAATTATTTGATTATTTATGAGTCTAATTAATATTAGTGTTTTTGGCTTTCCTTATTTCTAATGCTTCTAAGTTATCTAGTCGAATGCCGGTTCCATTTTCATGCAGTAAACTAGTGCCTGTATTTTTATTGAATGTGTGGTCTGTTTCTAAGAGATGGTTAGCAAATTCAGAGAACCCATTATTATTTAGACATCTGTGTTTTTACAAGGATATTAACATTACGCGACGTTTTGCCTACATAGAACGCCGGGCAATCATTACATTGAAGTGAATTATGTAGGCAAAACTTCGCGTAATGTTAATATGCGTGTAAAAGAACACTTAAGATGTCTCAATAATAATGGGTTAAAATGTGTCAGGTATGTGCTGTTACATTATGTGTTTCTTTTTTTCCTGCTAAATAGTTTCGTCACTTGTTAACGACATCATCAAGGTAAGTAAATGAAATATAAAATGAATTAAAATTTTTAATATAATACATCATAATCTCTTGCAGATTAAGATTTTATTATTTAAATTTATTTATTTTTTTAAATTTGTTTAATTGATTAACGTATAATTGCTAGAAGAGTGTACACCGATTTGAAAAAATAATGATCTTGCCAATTTACATAAGACCCTTGGACTCCTAGGCCCTACACAGACCAATAGAATTGCTAAAATTATCTGCTCAAGAAAGCATTTTGATATTTTAAAATATTTGGCCAATTTAATAAAAAGAAAGGAATAATTTTGAGCATACTTCCAGAACACGGACACGCCCACAAAATACTTTCATTTATGTCTTCAGTAGTTTGAATAGACGTTTGAAATTCGAAGGTCGTTGAACTATTACAAGAGCAGGTACTTTTCGAGCACATCACGGCGCGTTTAATCCAAACTTTAAAAATCGGAAATAATTTTGCTTTCACCAGTTGTGGCGTGCATCAACTTCATATATTTATTAGCCGAGTCGTGCCAAACTTCAAGCAATACAAAACCTTCCTTCCGATTGAATTGTTTTTTGACAAGCGATCACGGTTCATTGAAATATAATACCAACAAGTTTCAACTTATAGTGCTCCAAAATTACCCATCGGAAACGCAAAATTTATATCCGTTGAACGCCGGTGTATCCGATTGGCAATGTCTAAAAATCGTCTCTCTGAATATACGAGTAAGTAGCTATTCTGGGGAGACTATATTTATATATTGATAGATTTCAATATATAAATATAGTTTCCATTCCCCACCTTTCTCTTCCCCTTCTCCTTCCCCTTCCAAATACCTTTAGCCTCACAACATTCCCCAATTGGGGATACCATAGTCTCACTGGCTCCAGACGGTTGGGAGGAGTTGGGACTCTTGTGCTGCATTCATATAATAAAAAAAGATGTATATACAATTTTTAAAAATATATAGATGCTTTATATGGCAAGATGGTACAATTTACAAACACATTATTTTGCAAAAAAACAAGTAAGTTATTACGAAAACATACTCAGATGGGCCACGCGCAAATTTACCCTCGGCACACTACAGAAGTATTAGATCGCTGGCGCTCAGCATTCCAAATGTTAAAACAAATCTCATTTAAAGATATTGCTCGAGATGAGTGCCCATAGGATTTTTCGGTATGCTAGCGGTTAAGAAACGAATTCACGTCTTTTAATTCCTCCAGTGTCTTGGAAAATTATTGTTTTCCACACATTTTAGAGAAATTGCGATTATTTCTAGCAAATTTTCCGTTTTCTTCACGAAAAGAGTATTTCCCGATGCCATAAATCTTCAGCTAGCGACTTAATGGCAACTTCAGATGGTAAAAGTCCGCTGGTTGTCGGGAAGACGTTGTAAGTCGCCCCTTGGGAGACCAATGTTTGGTCGGTTTGTTTTAAATACCTACGAGAAAGAGGACATTACGAATGTTCAAAAAAGATAAATCTGAAAACTATGTTTTCTAACCATGTTTACAAACCGCATGGATAATAGAAGCAAGGGAGATGGGCCATAAGCTATTATGAGTAAAAAACCGTTCGCACATCGTGTGTCATCCAGATCGTTAACAAACACTACTGCAAATCGCAATGCTTGATAACCAGCGACCAAAAATATCTAGAAAGAGCGTGGAAACCTTCCAAAACGACACCCGAACCAAAATGATCATAAGAATCTTTGCTGGATACCTTTTGTAGGTCTAGATCGAGTAAGTTTGTCTCCCAGCAATTTGCATCAACAAAGTGACTAACTTTATTGTGATTATTTTTCATACATAAATTTGAGACAGTAAGAAGTATTTTAGATAAGAGACTTTCATAGACTTTATTATTGACAATTTCATTAGCTATATGAATGTTTAAATATATACATACGTCACAGATCGTTTCGAGCGGGCGTTTTAAAAAAATCAACAAATGATAAAGTAATAATTATTAATTAATTGATAAACTAAAGTTCTTAAAAACTTAAGACAAGATTTTTGTGCATAGCATCTGATATCATCGGTAGAGCATCTGACCGGACATCAGAAGGGTGCAGGTTCGAGTCCTGTCGGCGACATTTATCTTTGCTCGGAAAGGTTTTTTTCAATTTGGATGAGTGTTTCAGGCTAATAATTATTGTTTATAAAAATAACTGTTACCCTTTGCGCTATGCACAAAAATCTTGTCTTAAAAAAAAAAAACTTTAGTTTATCAATTAATAAATGATAAAGTGTTCAATTGCTTTAATAAATGATAAAGTGTTCAAAGCCGTTATTGCACGGAGGTATATGGGTTCATGACATATGAATACATTCATATTACAACAGTAGTTGAAACACAAAGTTCACGCTCAACAATGGTTTGCATACGGCGCGGCGACGAAGTTTTACATAAGGTTGGGTTCTTAAATTTCAACTCCAAACTTGAGACTCGCGGTGACGCATGCCTTTCCGGTTTCCTATTGGTGGACCAAATGACCAAATGACCAAATTACATCGTGCCATTTGGGGTTTACTTTGCGCTCTGTGTTACGTTGGAGTGAATCGTGCCAGTGTTACGAAGCGAGGCAACAGAATTCAACAGGGAGTAGTGTTATGAAATTACTCATAGGTGGGGTAAAATTATTTTGTTTATTTATATAATAAACGAAATCTAGTAGTTAATATATCGATGTACAATCCATCTCTTTTAATTTCTTTATGTATGATTAAGATTATTTTTTCCCACTCCTGTCCTGAAAAACAGAATTTTCGAAGTAAATGCCCCTATCCCATTTTAAATTAATGTAGGTATATTATAACAGTATTATGTCTGTTTGATAATAAATACCTACAAATAACCTTGGCCGCTAGCCAATAGCGGTACTGTCAGAATGTCAACATCAATTCTACCGTCTGCTGCTTACAAATATAAAACACTGGGATCGGTGACACTTCAGGTCATTGAAATATCTGGATTATATTCATAAAAACAGTTTTACAAAAGTTATCCAAAGAAGCGAAGCTAGCAGTCCACAATGAAGTGCTGATAACAACCCTGATGTATGGAAGTGAGGCATGGAACTAGCAAAGGAAGGATAAAAGCAGACTAAATGTTGTAGAAATGAGATCTCTGAGGCGAATGTGTCGTAAAGCCATATGATCGTGTGAAAAATGTTTAGTATATTTTCATATGAAGCGGTAACTTGGTGATATGACATTATAATTTAAAAAATAAAACAATAACTTTGTTTACATCACTTTTATTTAATATTTGGAGTTACGCGTGTTTGATTTTAATATTTGGAGTTTTTTTTTACTTTCAGGTTCACTCCTTCTAATAATAAAGGCTATATTTCCGGCAAATATTGGGCTTTTAATCAAACCTGAACTTACAGCCCATACAGCCTTTTTTGAAGCCTGTTTGTGTTCCGTGTAGTCGTTACTTTATTTTTAATTTTTTTTAAAGAAAGACAAATATTCCCTGGTTACAAATTACCTGACAATATTTGAAAATCTCCTACTACCATAACAGTAAGAGGAAGATGTTGCTTGTGTCGTAATGGAGGACTTAGCCAGCCGAGGAATTGAACTCACGACGCCTGGGTGAGACCCAAAAGCGATGCCAACTCAGCCACTGACCGGTCTGATATTGGAAGGCTTTTTGTTTCTTAACAGACTGGTTCTACCCATCCCTTCAATTCTCAATCCATTGCCAGCCTATTCACTTTAGGCTTGTCCGTAATCACCCCAAGGGCGCTGAATTTGGAGATTATGCAATAATCCCAATCTGAATATCAATGAGTAATCACTGTATCTACAGGATGTCCCATAAGTCATCGATCAAATGAAGTGAGTGTTGGGAAAGGGTGTTTGCAAATAAAATGACCAAATGTGTGGGGGTCCAATGTTATGTCAATATTAGCGTTTTTTAATACACAGAATGCCATTCTAATCAAATCCCTGTATGATCACAAACTGTGCCTTACTTTTCCTAAAATTGAACAGGAACATTAATTGTCTATCAAATAAATAGCAGGATTAAATAATATCTTCAATATCACGTGTTTTCCAATAATATGTCCTCTGCCTGCAGAACCGTATATGTATTTTGCTAATAAACAGTGTTTATGTCAAGAGACCTGCCAGGTAAGTATGGTTCTCTATAATATTATCCTACATACAATTATTATATACCCTCAGTATGCCCTGGTGAAAAACCACCTTTCAGAAACGAAACGTTGTTTGAAATGGCTTTAACGGTGGTTTGATGACCAGATCTGAATAGGCAGGAACTTATTTTTTTAAGAAATCGAACAAATTATGATCGAAGCTAGCCGATACAGATAATCCAATTACATTAATAATCGAAACTGTTATGGGTCTAAACTTATACACAATCGAGAAAACAATCTTTGTCGACATTTTAAACCCGAATAACGTTTCGATTATTCGATCATAATCACTAAGCTGCTATAAATTCGAGTAAATAAATCAGATTACTACCACAATACATCGCAATCAAGTTCCATCATGATTAAAGGAAGGGTTGGGGAGATTTCTGAATTCCAAATAATCGAATTACAATCGCAAACGAAATACAATTATAAATCCTCGAAATGCTTTGAGTGGCATAAATTGACAGCATTTCTAACGGTTTTAAATTAACTTACCAAGTAACTAACCATCACGCTATTTCTCTGCAGGGGTGGGCAGAGAGGATAGACCGCCACACAACACACTCCTTGCATCATTCGCCATCATATACCGTCTTAATCATACTCTTCTATTATTTTGACTCTTGACATGACCTGACTGAAGCATTTTCTTTTTAAATTTAATACATTTAAAAAAATTAAAAGGCAAAAAGTCCCGATACTTTTCAGTAGTTTCTCTAACGGGAGCTTGTTATTCGAAAGATTATAGTAAATTTACAGTTAAGTTACAAAATAACTAAATCGGTATAAAATAAAAAACATGTAACAAACTTAAAAAATAAATATTTTGTAAGAATCTTACTCAAAAATATTTCGAATAAATCGTACATGAAAAAATATTTCATACTTATCTAATGCAACTAGTTTCTTTCAGCTAGCCAAGTTTCCAATATATTTATTAACTGTTTATTTTTAATACATTTCTTATTTCAGCAGGTAACGTATTTATATTGCTAGTGATCATGTTATCTAAAGTTCTTTGTCCATATTTGTTTGTATGCTTAGGAACCATTAATCCGTCATTAAAATTGAAAAGAGTATTGTAAGCAGCTCTAGTCTATTTGTATTATATATGGGGTTATTAATGAGCTGCAATATAATTTTGTACCATATAATTGCTCCTACTGAAAGAATGTTGAGACTCTGATAAAAATATGGAATATTATATGCCTTTGGTCGTATAAACTTTTATTTGATTTACTTTATCGTGCCATGTCTTCTTTGTTAAATTGTTTTGATTAAATTTTTTTCTAGAAAACTCTTTAAAGCGATCCCCGAACGGGACTCATTTTTATGCGCTACCCTTAACAAGTTTTTATGCACTAAAAAAACTTAGTGTTATTTTTTAAGATAATCTCTATGAAGATGTTTAGTCAAAGTAATTATATGAATTTACCTCGATAGAAAAAAAAAATTACTCAGTATGTTCCGAAAAATATAAATAACACGTGTGGTTCTGTTATCTAACATGTTACAGGTATGATAAAATTCAAAGCGTTTCTTTAAATGCCACTTAAATCAGTAGTCTTGAGATTTTTGCTTTATTGTGAATATGTTGTGTTTTATTAAATATTCTTTAAGCAATCGCTTACGCCCTAAGCGTCATTTAAATTAGCGCACTCCCTCTCTCTTCCGTATTAATATTATCTCTTTTTCAATCAATGTTTAGGTCTTAGGGTATTTTTTTATTTTTATTTCTTAAGCTTGTAACAATTTTTAGAGTTTTTTTTCGATGAGTTTTATCCACTATGCATATTTGTTAGTTTAATTTTTTTTACTGTGCTACCGGTTTCGACACATCTGTGACTAACTTAAATTAAACATGTACAGAAATAATTAGACAGTAGAACGCTGGTGAATAACACGGATGTGTCTAAACCGATAAAAAGTAATAAAATTAAAGTAACAAATGTACACAGTGGATAAAACTATTCGAACGAAATAAATTTCAAGTAAACTGGATTTCAAATCTGTGTAGATCACATTGCTATTGATTTTCCGTTCAGTGGTAACCCGATACATAATAAATTATCATCTCGTATGTACCTATACTAAATAGGTAGCAAAATAATTCTCAGAGAAAAGGCAATCTGCCGACAAGGAGAAAGTAGGTAATATTTCCCGAAAGCTACGGAACATTTCCTCACATGGTGTGTTATTTATCGACTCTAATATGAAGCCCTGAAGTTTGTATGTATCTCAAAGTTTAATTTATTTTATAACCCTATTATGTCTATAAGGGTTAAAACGAACTGATTTTAGTATCATTGTAACTTTTCAGCCCCATCCCATATGCCTTTCCAAATATTTATATTTTATTTTATAAAAAAATTTAATAACTTTTTGAAGCTTGTAAACCTCGTCGTAATATACTTTTAATCGATCATCTTCAAAAATTAAAAACATAGTGCGATAAGGTTTATAAGTTTCAATAATTTATTTCAAAGAAAATCAATATTAAGTACTTGTAGAAAATTTCAACAGACATCTCGTATAAATAAAAATTGGATAGGTATACCAGAAACACTATGTAACGATTATAAATAAATTCGGGAAGAATCATCTAGTCATAAAAATAGTGCAGCCAAAAAAAAGAATTAATTGAAGATCATGCTAACAGTTCTTAGAAACCGAAAATTATTTTTTACCAAATAATAACTATTTCGAGTTTGCTAATCATTGACAAGAGACAGGCCGTAGCTTCAATAAAGAAAAAACTAAGTCTAAACATTAAAATAATAATACGTATTTTAAATTAACTTAGAAACTTTAGAAATAAACAAAAAAAATATTTAATAAACAAAATAATATCACCCTGTAAATCACCTTTGTTAACCATGTTTCCTTGTTATTTTGACTCCTCCCACCGACACGAATGTGTCGAAATCAGTAGCGCTGTAATAAAATTATGTAACTAAACTACATAATGAATAAAACTCTTCAAACAAAATAAATATAATATGATAATGTAATAAAATTGATTAAAAACCTATCTCAGAATGAACAGGGTCATCCCAGGGTTAAGGCAGTAAAATGACTTTATCCATAGCAAAGCAACCCTCGTGTTGCCAGCTAGTTGGAAAGATACATTAGTGAAACGCAAAGTGGTACTGGGGGGTGATATATCACCTTCGATGCAGAACTTTTATTTACCTTTTAGTAGGAACTGTGACGAGGGTAGGGGGTTAAAAGGTATTATAGTCGTTTGAATTATGTATTATAATAAAAGGAAAGGTAAAAACTTCACTCTTTTTATTATTATAGGGTCAAGATGCGGTGTATATATTTTTCGACTTCAGCGTGGGTGTTTTTGTGACTCCAGTTTTATTTGGTAGAGTGCTTCAGAATGAATTGTTTAAATTGTTTGATCGATCACAGTATTTTTTTTAATGCAGTCAACCGTTAAGGGAGCTTTCTAAGTTTTTGAGGTATTTTTCAAGTCGAAAAATAATTTTTTTTTTTTATAATTTCTTCCAAATATTGGTATTCACTTTGTGGCGTCATTATTAATAAATGAATAGGGGGTTTAAATAATATTTATTATTTTGAATTTGCCAATTGTATTTTGGAAACCAATCATTTTTTTTGATATAAATAAAGGTTTACAAATTTTACATACAAATAAAACCGGTTTAAAAGTAAAAAAAAATTAAATTTTAGAATTCAGATAAAGCGTTAATAGTCAATTAAATATAATTAATACCTCTACCATATGTCAACCAAAGCAGTTCACTACGCCATGTGACTTAGCAGAGGTACCCGGCTTCATGACTTGAGGTTTATCTAGGTCTTGGAGGCGGATGTGTCTATCCACCAATTGCGTGGTGGATCGGATCGGGAGAGGCCAATTGAGGGAGACCTCTCGACCTCGGCAGCCGAACTCTCTCGACCCATCGCCTTGCTCCGCAGTGGGATGGATAGATTAATACATCCCTCACTAGACCCACCGACGCCTAGATTCTAACCTACCCCTCACACCTTTTTTCCTTCCCAGAACTTCTTCTCCTTTCATTTCTTAAAAAGACCCTTCACACAATCACCCCAAAGATGACATAGGCCTTAAAG
Organism: Halesus radiatus; assembly: GCA_022606495.2. Lineage (NCBI taxonomy): Eukaryota > Metazoa > Arthropoda > Insecta > Trichoptera > Limnephilidae > Halesus > Halesus radiatus. Next base: position 9,740 of record JAHDVE020004281.1, read on the forward strand.
GAAATTATTTTCCTTAGTGCCTCCTGTGTAGGGAAATAAAAAAAAACCACCAATTCAATTCACACTAAACATAATGCTAAAGAGAAACTACGAAAGTTCTCTCTTTTTTGCTGTTTTACGAACAGCTGTTTCGCTTGTCAAAAGCTTATTCTACCGGTGTGATCTCCTATCAACAGTTGACCATCGTCAAAGAAAAATCCACCTTTCTGAATCGAATCGTTGCTTGAAATGGCTTTAGTCTTATTTAGTGACCAGATCAGAAAAGCCAAGTATTTTCCAACCTTCCCTTTCCTCAACTTCTTTCCCTCCCCACTCCCATCAAACTCATTACAATCCTCAAATGGGAATGCCATAGTCTCTCGGTGGATAGGATTCTTTTGCGGTATTAACACGGAAAATATGAAATAATGCTAGGTTAAAAATACTTATTTAATTTTTTTTATGAATATATGAATACGTAAGATAATAGAAACAAAGGGATTTATGACAACAACTACGACCAAACTCCATGGAAGCGACCATGCAATGAAAGTAATGCGTTAGAGGTACAGATAAAAACAAAGGCGAGACGGCGCTATACGTAGATGATAGCAACAGTAGCATGGTAAATAGCGATATTGGCGATACTTACGATCACGGTTTCATTCTAATAAAGGTTCATGGCCTATCTCTGTCGTTTCTATTATCAGTATACATCCTTAAAACTTAAAGTTTATCATTAACTTCCACGTAATACGAAAACAACCTCTCAAAGAAATATTTAATGCGAGATTAAGGATTGAATTAGGAACAAAGGTCGATCCGCAATGATTTTAAATTTCTTGATATTAACAGAAAAAACTTTGCGGATTATTTTGAAATCTTTCCTTTTAATTGATCATTTATTCAAACTACAATTAAATCCAACTTTGAAATAACTTATTGAAACTTATAAATCTCATTATAATATATTTCTAATCATTGAAGATAATATTGACAACTCTCAAAACGAAAAAGATATCGCTAACAACTGAGAATGCAAGGTCCCGGATAGACCACGAGGTCCGGGATTCGAGTGCCAGCTGCTACCGTTATCTTTTTCTTTCCTGTATCTTTTCGGTTTCATGTTTCATTTTCAGAGTTAATATTATCTTCCATGATTAAAAATACAAGTACATCAATTATAATGCTATTTTTCCACCTGGATTATCACGAAGAACCAACCTGTGTTACAGAGCGAGCAGATTCTTGGTTCGAATGATGGGATGTTTTCGGACAGAGCATTCAATTCGCATGATAGTGCCATGTCTTCTTCGGGCGTCCCAGATTTATTTTACCATTCACTGTCGCATCATATATTCTCCTTTCAATCGATTTTTAATTTATTCGCTCCAAGCGTCCATTCTTTAGTCATGTTAACTGGGCTTAGATTAGTCTTGCATTCTTTCCGGATGTCCACATTTGTAACACGGTCATACATGGTTATACCACACATACGCCTCACTGATCTCATTTATACAGCATTCAGTTTACAAGTATTCTTCCTCTGCCTGTTTCATGCCTTACTGCCATTCTTCAGGGTTGGTATCAGCACCATTGTGGACTGTCAGTCTCGCTACTTTGGTAACTTTTTATCAGCGTTCAGTCCTACGTCTTGTATAAGGCTAGTAAATTCTTTAACAGTGACCAAATTCTAACCCCATACAAATTAAAAGTACGTCCAAAAATTTAATTTGGAAGCCACCTCTGGGCTAATGCTCTCAAATACTAACTAAACCTATTTGATTTTATGAAAAGAAGGGCGGTTAGTTTGACGATCCGTTGTTAACAGACCGATTGCCATCTCTAATAAACAGAAGTTAATCTGACGCAATACTGAGTCTGTTCTACAGATATTTCAGATGAAAGAGCTAGCAGAAGTGGTGCACGTACGTAAAACTCGGCCGATACGACCGGAACACTCGTCCACAGTTGATGTTTGCTTCATGAGAACGAGTAGTTTCGCCGACTTATTTTTCATGTCAAGTCGGCTCGTATGTGGAACGAGCTACAGGCATATGTCTTTCCTCCTACATTTAATTTGGGCCACATTCACAAATCCCTTCCTTCATTCCCTTCATTGACCCCCCACACAACGCTGTCCAACTGGGTGGCGATATAGTTACCGTGTCTGTGATCTGTACAGATAAGGGGACTCCCTCCGGTGAGGTTAAGGATATAAAAAATAAAATTTTAAAGTTTTCTGCCATCACTCTCTTTTCAATATCTTTATCATTCTTTCCATCTCTCGTAAACACTATTTCCAAATATACAAACTCATCATTTTGCTCCAAGTATTCATCATTCACAACTATTTTCACAGTGTTTTCGTGGCCTTGTACTTACTCCATAAAAAATATCTGTATAAATCAGAGGCAAGAAAGCCCAGTTTCATCCACCCTGAACTTTTTTATCGGCACTTCAATCTGATAATGGCATCCTATATCTTAAATTTAAGCACACCCGGAAAATCCATCTCGTAAGTTATAATCCCTTAAATCTTCATATCGGTGTATCGAATTTCTCTTGGCTCAGGTATACCGGCAATAGGATAAATACTTGAAATAGTATTTTGAAGTAATGGAACTTTGTTGATATTTGCTTGGATTATTATTTATCTACAAAATCCAGAAGAGATAATCCTAAAAGGTGTGATCTATACCCGGATACAAGAGTGTTTGGGCGTGTCCGTGAGCCTAAAGTAATCTCAATTCCACTTAAGAGTGAAATCAGTCCGGGTAGATCTTTGCATCCTGATGCAAATCTGACATATTTGACTTACATTGCCGTGGTAAGTAAAAACACAGTAATTATATAAAATAGCTAAAATTAACGGAATACGGAAAGGTATTAAGTATTAAATTTTCTTATGTTTTACACTAGACGTAATATACTATAACTTTTTTTTTCGTAGTAAAAAAAGATGACATTGTGTTGTTGATATCACAATTTATTCGCTATTGGTAAGTAAAAACGCAGTATTTCTGTTTCTGAAAGTAAAAACGCAGTTTCTAGGTTGAAGTTAGTGCGGTTTTACTTACATTTATGAACATGCTGTGTTTTTACCTAACACCTTGAAATACATTTTTTCACCGCACTGTCTTTCATTCAATGGCGGCGTTATTATAACTTAGGTTTTTGACGTTTGCGTAGAGTGTGTTCTTTGAATTTTTTTTGTGTTTATTTTATTCTAAAACATGTTTAACACATAAAATAAAGATTCAAAGAGGTAAATATCTTGTTAAACTTATAAACATATTAAAACGAAATACTGATTTTTTACTTACCACAATTACATGATAATCATTTACGATTGGTATGTAAAAACAGAAAAAAGCATATTTTAAATGGATATAATTTTTAATTCAAACTTTGTTGTAATGAAAACTTAGAATAAGTGTCTTTAAGTATTTTCGCAAAAAAATAGTACGTTTGGTCAAATGTAAATATGCTAAGAGGTTAAACAAAATTCGGTCCTTTATCTTGGAGAACGGTTCCCATGGTAAATACTGTGTTTTTACTTACTACATAAATGCATCGGAAAGAATTGACAATATTATTAATAACTCCCAAGTATAAGATTGAAAAAAACTACGAATTTTAATAAGGTATCGGTAGCTCAATTGGCAGAGATGTTACTCCCGGGTAGGGAAGAGGTTCTGAGTTCGAGTCTCAGGCGCGACCGTATATATTTTTTAAAATTTATATGTCTTCCTTTGTTCCATATTTTATTTGAAAGTTATTATATCAATAAATAAAACTATATAATAATAATAATTCTCTTCTTTAAGTCCAAAGAGTCTGAGTCTTCTTAAGGAAAGGAAAAAGTAGAAATTCTGATAAGGAAAAAAAAATTGAGGGTTGGGTGGGAATCTGGTAATCAGTGAGTCCAGGAGTGTCGAACGTATGGATTACATCTCTCCCACTGCGGTAAAAGGCGATGAGTCGAGAGAGTCCGGCTGGAAACGTAAATAAATATCTTTCAACCGGAATCTCCCGATCCAGCCAGCCACGCAGCTGTTAAGCAAATGCATCTGCAGCAAAGATCTGCACAAACCTCACCCCCGATGAACCCGGGCACCCCTGCTAAGTCACCTGTCGTAGCGAACCACTTGGAGTGACCTATGGCAGAGATGTTGGTTATCGAATGAATGGTTTCCGACGTGGCAGAATCCATACCTAAATTAAATCAGTGGAAGATGCTCTCAGTATCGCCCTGGTGAAAGACCACCATTCAGAATTGAAATGTTATTTGAAATGGCTTTTAGCCGTGTTTGGTGACCAGATCTGAATAGCCGGGTATTTCCCAACCTTCGTCTTCCCCTTCTCCTTCCCCTCCCCAATACCTTCAGCCTCACAACATTTCCCAATTGGGGATGCCATAGTCTCACTGGCTAGAGACGGTTGGGAGTAGTTGAGAGTAGTGCGGTATTCATGCAAAAAAAAAATTCTTCTGATGAAATCAGTAAAAGATTTTCACTACCCATTTTTTTATGAAAACTGGCCACATTCCATTAAATCGGCATTGATAACACTTCTAGGGAAAATCTATTCAGTGGACTAAACAATATTTTTGATAAATAATTGGATTTTGTTGTATTTTTGGTGAGGATTATTATTTATGTTCAAAGGCTTCTACCCAGAAAGCGCCTTGTGAAAACTTATGTTACTAAAAAATTAAGCAATACGTTTTCAAGGAAAATGTAATGCTGTCCAAAGAAGCTAAGCTAGCAGTCTATAATAGAGTAATTATACCAACCCTGATATATCATATTAAGGCATGGAACTGGCAGAGCAACGATGAAAGTAAACTGAGTGTTGTAGAAATGAGATCGTTGAGGCGTATATACGGTAAAACCATGTATGACCGTGTGAAAATCGTTTTCGTGTTTCGAGTTTCGCAAAGAATGCAAGGATGATGAGAGCATAATGAGTAAGAATAAGAAAGGGATGAAAGGACACGTAGAGCGGATGAACGAAGAAAGGGGTGTAAGGGGTGATCCACACAGCGTCCCCAAATATGATATCGGCCTTAAGTGAAATTATTTCCCCCAGGGCCTCCTGTGTGGAGTTACTGTAAAAAAAGGAGAATATATGGTAGAAGAATCCGTGGACGCCCGAGGAAGACATGTCACGATAAAGTGAACCAAACCTTTAAACGACATCTTCAACAATCTAAACATCCTTTCAATAAAGCAATTATACTCTAAAGCAATACTTCTTTACATTCACAAGTATAAAAAATAAGAAATACTAAAAATAACAACAAACACACTTATTATAAACACTAGATCTCACAGTCAAAAACACATCCTCCAGCAACCACAAATACAACATTCGGATAAAAAAAGATTTTTATCCTAAGGCACTAAACTCTACAGCAAAATCCTACTCCCCTTCAAAAAATAGCAACAACAATAATACCTACATTTAAAACAAAAATAAAACTTTAGATACGTTACACAGGGAGATCTGAAATAGAAAAGATATCAACACCAAATACAGATCGACACAGAAACCACTCAACTGCACTTAGAATACCTCATATTACAATTTTTTCAGCAATTCCATCAAAGCCAAATAAGTTCATTTAATATTAGGTGAATGAAGTCCCAGTGAGGATATCATTCTTTTTTGAACTTGTTATAAAAAAACAAAAGTAATGAAATATGTTTTATTGTTATGTTATTATAAATACGTGAGTTGGGCTATGTCAATAGTCAGAATAACAGAAGAGTATGTTTGAGAGGTATTAATGTGAATGAAGCAAGGAGCGTGTGCCAAGATCGAGTTGTTTGGAGCGCCATACTCTCTGCCTACTCATGCGGAGAAATGGCCTGATAGTTAGTTAGTTACTTCTACTACCGTCATAATAAGCGGAAAATATTTCTTGTGCAATGATGGAGGACTTAACCAACATATGATTGAACCCGCGACGCCTGGGCGGGATGCCGACGCTTTGGATCGTTCGACCAACTAACAAATCATGCGAACCGGTAATGTTCAGGTATATTGTAAGGTCCAAGTAAGGAGGGGAAGAAGATGGGGTAGAGGAAGGTTAGGAATGGCCTCACCTTACATCTCTGAAATATGCGTTCCAAAAAACATCGGTCTAAGGCAGTCAATTCTTAGATCAACATCATCATCGGCTATCGGGAGGCTGATAGAACCTAAAAGTAAGCCAAGTACTAAGTTTTTAGATCGCGCTTTTGGAGTATCAGGGCCTAAGGCTCGGAATAAACTCCCCCCGGAACTAACATGCGTAACAAGTCCAACAAAATTTCGGTTCAAATTAAACTTACCTGTTCAGACTTTCATATCATTAAATTCAACATACCTGCGAGTACAACTTTGTAAAACCCATACATCCTAATTACACTTATCTTATTTTATTAACATTATTCCACACCTGATACCTTAATCTATTTCTTATAGGGGGACTAATTACATTTAGGAAGATAGATTCTAATCAAATCCCTGTATTGTACCACAAATCATAAAATATGCCTTTCTTTCCTAAAATCGATCAAGAACATAAATAATAATTAAAATAAATACGAGGTTTAAACGACATCTCCAATGGCATATGCTTTCCAATATTAAATAAATTCGCTAATAAACAGTCTTTATTTGAAGTGACCTGCCAAGTAAGCATTGTCCTGTATAATATTATCTGCCTGTATATAAAATCAATAAAATGTATAAATTAACGCAGCATCACGTTCATGGGTCAAATGCATTGAACATATAGTCTGGTAATACAGATCGATGAACCAATTGAGTGCAATTTGTTGACGATATGTTGTGATAATAGATTATCTATAGTTAGTAATAACATTTTTAACAAAAATGGCGTAATAGAAAAAATACAAATATTATTAGTATTATTATTAAGGTTGGGAATTATTAAGGTTATTCAAACATTGTCACCAATAATAATAATAATAATAATAAAATATTTATTGGGGAGGTTAGTGCACTCCCACACATCCCACAAAGTATGGTATGTACAAATAACATAAATAATATATATTAATTGATAAACTAAAGTTTTTAAGACAAGATTTTTGTGCATAGCGCAAAGGGTAACAATTATTTTTATAAACAATAATTATTAGCCTGAAACACTCATCCAAATTGAAAAAACCTTCCGAGCAAAGATAAATGTCGCCGGCAGGACTCGAACCCACACCCTTATAATATCCGGTCAGATGCTCTACCATTGAGCTACGTCGGCTTATCGCAAACCCGCCAAGTTAATCAATATATACTAGTGTTTCATTCAATAATTACGGTTTTTTATTATATTTCACCTGTAAACAACCAACTTTATTGGTATGAGGAAGGCTTGTAACGGCTAAATCCCTCACTAGGTGGCGTCGAAACAAATTATGTCTTCATTTTATTGGTGAAAAATGTTGAAAAATCTTGTCTTAAAACTTTAGTTTATGAATTAATAAATATTTGACAAGTCAAAACGGGCGGGATTCAATAATTAAGGACATTTCTGGATTTGTTTACCCTCTCCCTAAATCCTACCACCCGGGTTCTTATGAGGGCAGAAGCCAGGAACTCGCCCTTCCGTGAGCATTTTGGAGGCACTGCAGTGTCTGGAAAGACCGAATATCTCGCGGTAGGCGTTATTGTACTGAACGCGAAGTCTTTCCATGCTACATTTCTTGAAGTTCGCCCAGAGCTCACACGTGTAAAGAGTTGTACAGAAAATAGAGTCTTTTTCACGAGTGGACTGCAAAGCCGAAATCTTTTACTGAGCATGTTTGACTTTACACTGAGTGCTCGTCTTTGCCTGTCGATATCATCGTCGTCCATCAACTTACTAGTAATGACGTGTCCCAGATACTTGACTTTTTCTACCACCTTCAGAAGCTCACCATTCAAGAAAGCTGGTCAAACACGTATCAAAGTAGGCTTATTCCAAGATAATGCAATAGCAACCTGATACCTTAACCAAGCATTGACGCGGAAGACTGAAGCTTCACACATGTGAAGTTTTAAGTGCATTCTCGAATAACCTTAGATAGATAGGATTACAAAAAGTGTATAAGTTTTCTGAAATACCCAGGGATTATAGGGTTTCAGGCTTTATGGGGATACTAAACGGTAAATTTAATCAATTGGATGACCTTATATATCCAGGGGAGGATTTATGATAGGCGAAACATGGAAAGGTGATATCCCTTAAGTACATTGCTCAGCAAACTCGGAGAGACGATTAAAATAAGACTATTTAACTAATCATCACGCCGTTTCTCCGCAGGGGTGGGCAGAGAGGACGGACCGCCAAACAAAACGATGTTGACATCAACTTCTTTCTTTATTCACATGCATACATCGTCTCATACATTCTCCTCTGTTATTATGACTATCGACATGACCTGACTCAAGTATTTGGTTCGCTAGATCGTGCCATGTATTCCTCAGGAGTCCCCGACTTCTTCTCTTCACATTAGCGACATTTTTAAATATATTTCATGGAATTTAAAAGATTGTCGAGGATTTTATCACTGGAAATTTAATAACTAACTAATTAACCATCACTCCGTTTCCCCGCAGGGGTAGGCAGAGAGCCAAACGACTCGATTCTGGTATAGACTTCTTGCTTCATTCACATTACGACTTTACACATGGCCCGACTCAAGTATTTGAGTCACTTTATTGTGCCATGTCTTCCTCAGGCGTTCCTTAATTCTTCTTCCATTCACATTCGCGTCATATATTCTCCTTACACTCCTTTCTTCGTTCATTCACTATACATGCCCAAACCATCTAAGCGAAACCCCCTTATCAGTGGAAACTTTTATATTTTCTTAACTACCCGTATAGATTTTACACATAAAACAAATAACAGTATTTCTTGAGTTAGCAGACTACAAAGTGATGCTTATTGTTATTTTTCAGTACTGACCCTTAAGTTAGATTCGGTAAGGTTTACCAAAAAATAAGTAGAAAAGAAGATGTGAGAGATGAAGGTTGGGTTAGGTTAGGCTAGGTCTGAAACTGAACGTTAGATAGCGTTTGAAGAAAAAAGAAATGCAGTCTTTCAAAAGACATAAGAATCATGCTATTAATAACGTCACTGATGTAATATTAGTAACGTTCATATTATATATCTCACTCAGGTCCCATTTCGAGGCATTAAGTGCCCATTATTCCTGACGTAAATCATATTAATGCCATAAATGCGACACCTGTTGAATTAAATCGACTTTGCGGCAGAGAGAATGTAACAAATTAACTTAAATCGTGAATTTAATTTCCCTGATTTCGCGAGGACGTCGTACTTTATCATTAACTTTACGTGTTTGTTTGTTTCCTAGAACTTTTCATGATGTAGTGTTTTGAAAATCATTCTAATTTCCTAAAAAAACAAGAGCTATGCAAATTACCGCTAGATGTAGATAACTTTGCAGTTAATGCTAACAATGACATTACAAACCAAAGATAGACGCGTTGTAGAGCTCTCAAAGTTGAAAGTAAAAGATATATTTGCCTTTAGTCTTACTTCGATTTAGATCAGATTTAGCACTTATCTGTCAGACGTCGAATTAGATTGTCTTCAACCAAATCGCATAAATAAGTGCCAAAATGCCTTCGCGTGTTGTGAGAAAGTGTTTCCTTTATACGGAAAACACATTTACAAGCCAATAAACAACATTTCTTTCGCAAATACACGCAAATTACTTATAATTTAAATATTAATATTTTTTTAATTATTTACGAGAAAGTGAGATAGCGAACGTAGCTACACACAAGTATAAGAAAGAAATAAAGCGAAATGTCATCTCGTTTAGTTGACCATTCGTATTTGTTTTACCAGCACAATACTGATTTATAAGCCTCTGTCCCGGTAAATCAGGACACTAAAATTCCCAGGTCTAATAATAATTATGTACTCTCAATCGTCTTAAATTACTTCCTAAAAATTGCACCACGAATTTTCAGAAAGCGGGACACACGCGACATCAATTCAGTTATCGTGGAATCAGAATAGATTGACACTTATAAATGTCATAAAACCCGAAAAGGTAATTTAGGCAGTTTATAAAATTAAGAATCCGCCGGTCAAACGACATTTGTTTTCAGATTCTTTGAATTTTCTTTTCAAAAACGATTTTTGAGGAAAAATGTACCAATTTACCTTACGTATCATTCAAACTTGTAATGTCATTGATTCGAATCATGATGTAGAGTATAGTATTATATCACTATTTCGTTCACACATGCTTATTATTTGAATGTCTATCTTTGTCATACATGACCAACGTTTGAACTAACAATTTACTGGAAACTTAAGAGTGTGTAATATGCAAGCACTGAACAACCATAAATTCATTTGAATTATATTCTTTTTAAATATGCCATCACTACAAGATAAAAGACGATCAGCCTGCACTCTATTGTTTAAAAAACAAATCTTCATTCGCTTTTCTGCTTCTTGCTGAATCGGTCGTGTTGTAGAACATACTAGTAACTTGTTGATTTGCATTTGCATCACTTCTAGTTTATAAATTTACCTTCTGAATTTTGTACGCGTTGAGAAATAAATTAATCAAATGGTGACACTTCTTTTATTAATATCTCCGCGACAATCTTTAACGAAAGCGCTTGGTAAGTATTGGTAAGTATACACAATACACAACATACCGTCAAACATATATAATACAGTTAAAATACGTTAAATTGGTGACCCCGATCGTTAAAAGTGTTTGAATTCATATCAGATTAGGTGAAGGTACTTTAGTTTAGATTAGTGTTTTGCGAGTTACGTCAAGGACTATTTAAAGGCTATGTCAGTATGTACTCGTACTTCAAATAAATATCACAAAGCAGTGCCAAAATAGAGTTAAAAATGTGAAAATAAATACCTTAAGCTTGCAACTACCATTACGCGTCCGATGGAAATACAGTGTCCCTGAACTAATCCCCTGGGAAACGCATTATAAACTTCGTACTCAGCACACAGCCATTTGAATATTTGAGCTACGGGTACACTGCAGATATAAAGTGGCAGAAGTGTGTTTTGGTAGTGTCATCGTGCCTAAAGTAAGCTTAATTTTTCCTTACGTTCAATGAAATTGGTCACATAATTTCTATATATCAATTTCAAAATAATTTGGGTGGCGGGAATGGGAATCGCCGCCTCGGGAACCATTTATTAGATAACCAACACTTTTGACATAGGTCATACCAAGTGGTTTGCTACATTTGGTGACTTAGCAGGATTGTTTCTGGTTCATGGGGTGAGGTGTGTCCAGGTCTTAGCGGCTGATGTGTCTACCCGTGGCAGGCCGGATAGGGAGAGGCCGGTATGGGGAGACCCTTTGACCTCTCCAACCGGACTCCCTCGATCCATCATCCTCCCCTGCAGTGGGAGGGATAGATTCATACGTCCGTCACTCCTGGACACACAAACTCATAGATTCCTGCTCATCCCTCATACCTTTTTCCTCCACAAAACTTATTCTCCGCCCTTTCCTTATAAAAAATATCCACTCAGCGTCACCAAAGATTACATAGGCCTTGCGGGAAATTATTTTCCTCAGGGCCTCCTGTGGAGATATTGTAAAAAATGTGAATCGAAATTCTTTCTTTGGCAGAAAAATCTTCATACATTTTTTATGTGATACCTCAAAAGACCGCCCTCTGTACGATACATAGACAGGGGAACTTTTTGGGCAACGTTGTGAGGCGGATTACAGAGGATGCTGTAGGAGGGGATTTTTTTAAATTCGTGCCTTGAAGAGGCCCGGATTAAATGTAGGAGTAAAGACATATGCCGATATCTCGTTCCACATACGAGTTGAAACTGAAGCCAACAATAACTGTGAATGGGTGTTCTACTCGTGTCCGTTGAGTTTTACGCACGTGCACCGGTGGGCGCGGGTGGGATCAACGTTGCTAGCTCTTTCGAGCAGACTCCATTGAAATACCCGTATAACATACTTAGTATACCTACATTGCATTTGTGCATCAGAGATGGCAATCGATATGATTATTATTCAGACGAAACACCCTTCTTTGCACAGAATCAAGTCGATTCATTCAAATATCAGAGGTGGCTTCCGAATTCAACTGTTGGACGTACTTGAGATTTGTACAGAATTAGCAGTTGGTCACTATTGAAGAATCTACTAGCCATATACGAGACGCCCAGTTTTGTATAAGCTAGATTTATTCGGGCTTCTATAGATAATTAATTTCTTTTATTAGGCGCCTCGAGATCGAAAACTTTTATGAAAAGTTGAGGACCTCCGCTTCCTTTCAAATTGCAATAGATAGGACTTCTAGGGAATATCTGTTCAGTGTGCGAGTGTATGCAGATGTCCACTGAATACTTTTTGTATAGGAAGGGGAAGGAGAAAGAGGGAGGAGTACCATATTTCAAATGAAAACGTTGTGTCGAGTTTCACAGCCTGTAATCCGGGAGGCTTTAGTTTGCTGACAAAGTTTTATCACGGTTTTCGAAGTGCAGCATTATTTGATTGAAAAATGCTGATTTGTTAAAGGTCACAAAATTATTGAGATTTTCCATATAGTTAACGTAATTATTATTTTTTTTTATAAAAGTACATTTATATTTAAAAAAGAAAATTAGTTTTAGGATATCTCAAAAAAATGACGAAGATATGAACTTTCAAAGTGACTCTGCAAAAAATATATACCGGTGACGTCACAAGTCATAATTCAGTACAATTCACAGTTCGAATGGCAGTAACGGATACTGCCGCACCTATGATATCTATGGATGCGCCAGTCATTTTATGAAACGTCACACGCTTATCGGCCGGCTGGCCAGATTATCAACAATTTGACAGCTTATATTTTCGGTAGGTACTACTCATATAGGAGATACCATCATTAGTAAAATCCGTGAGTCCAACTTTTAGCATTTTTAATTACGGAAATATTATATCCTTGTGAACATCAAAAGTTAATGAGATTTCGTTACATGTATCGGAAATGGTAAGGAATAAAAAATTTCAGAATACGTTAATCGCCTGAAAAAAAGATTTACGCTATTGTGACAGTTGATTTATTTGAGATTCATAACATAACATTGATCTTCGATTGAATGTTAGAATTCTTAACACGTAAAATAATAATAAACAAAAGCAGTCCAATATTTCACAAATAAACTAAAAAAATTCTGTACACATTTATTATAATCGTATATAAAGTAATCCTACTCGTAAGTGTATTTTCAATCCTTAAAATTCATACTATTTTAAGGGATAAACGGTGTTTTGTTTCTGCTGTGTATTATGTTACCACAAATATAGGTAATAGGTATAAAATTCGCTTGGCAAGCGGAGTCTACCATAGAAAGGTTAGTTGTAAGTTCAAAAGTTAGAATTTTGTAAGAAAAAAAAATTAAGCAAGGGAACCTTTCCCAAAAATTCTTTGCCATAAAGCAGTATTTAAAAAAAACTTGTTTCTTGCATGGGTTCGTAATTTTTTAATGAAATATATATATATTATTTGAGAGTTTACGCTTATATTTTTTACAAAGTAATCAACATTTTTATTTAAATAAATGAATTAAGAATTACTGTGTAATCACCACTTTATTAATATATACATATCAACATTGACCGGTTAGTGGCTGAGATGGCATCGCGTTTGGGTCTCACCCAGGCATCGTGAATTTAATTCCTCGGCTGACTTAGTCCTCCATCACGACACTAGCAACATCTTCCGCTTACTGTGATGGTAGTAGGAGATTTTCAAATTTTGTCAGGTTATTCCTAACCAGGGAACATTTATGTCTTTCTTTTTTTAATAATTAAAAATTAATAACATAATAATGAAACGTGTTTCGAAAACGATGCTTTCCTCGTCAGGAATATACAGAATAATAAATTATGTCACGAAATTACTATTTATTTTAATTCTTATCAAAGGTATTTCTAGAAAAGGTTTAATTTATTCGAACTATATTTTTGGTTTTCATAATGTAAACCGATTCGTAGTACAGATTAATCGAAAGAGTAATTTCACTGATAGCTTCGCCTTTACTGCATAGTAGCGGGTTATTTTTTTCCAATATATCGTAATCATCGCCTTTCCCTTACCCTTTTCGCGTCGATAAGGGGTCTCCACGCATTCCTCTTAAGTTACTTTCCACAACAACAAAAAAAATAAAAAAAGAGAGAATCGTTTCATTAAATTAAGTTATTCTAGGAAATTTTCCTTACCTTAAGGTATTTCAAACTGATTTATTCAAAGGTCTCAGCCCTAAGAGGCTCATATTTTAAACTAACCAACAAATTCTAGTTAAATATTTCGTATCGGCGGTTGTATAAAACAAATGCTCTCTAATTAAGAGACGGTTGCTTAAAATACAGATAGGCAATCTAATTATCTACGAGCAGTTTAATTAACGAATCCCTGAGGTGAGTCTTACAGTAGTGCCAGAGTAAAGTTTAATCCTTGGTTTTGCCCACTTCGGGGACCTTTTCTTAGTAGATAATATAACGAACTAATCTTCTTACGAGAATTTAATTTGTCCACAGTTTAGAAAAAAAACGGTTTTGATAGAGTGGTAAATAACTGGTTTAAATTATAAAGATATGTCTTGATAAAATACTAACGGTAATTATGGAAGTGTTTCGGTTAGTTGGTCTTAGGGGATGTGAGGAGAGGCTAGACCTGCAGTGATCGAATGCCGCAAAATTAATAGAGTAAAGAGACGTTTGAAGGCGGGTTTTCAAAGCAATGGGTCTCTTACTTGAATTGGAAAAATTCCAAAATATGACGATCACGACGACATAATAATGTTTGCTTCATACACGATATCGTTCTGATGGTATATTTACAGGAAAATTTTTTTTTCAATCACATCATGCGATTTGGAGTTAACTTTGCGCTCTGTGCAATTTTGGACTAAAGCGTGCTAGTATTACGAAGTGAGGCAAAGGAATTCAATAGGGAGTTGCGTTATGAAAATACTCATCGATGATATGCCGAATCTAATGGTGATATATATCATACAATATGATAATATATAAGGTAAACCAAATAAGTTTCATTAATTGAGCAGTTATACACAGTTTTACGTACTATATTAAAGTAAAAAAACAAATGGAAAATAAACAATACTGATCAAAATGAATTAAAAGATTTTTAAAAAAGATATGGATAGATAGGGGCATAATGAAGAGACTCGTCCAGGCGCTGATGGCGGTGTGGCAACATGGACATTCAGAGCCAGCGAAAGGAGCAACATGCTCAGGATTCCATGGACGGCCAGGTGCACAAATACGTCAATTCTGGAAGAGCTTAGAATCCACAACAGGCTATCAACTGTCTGCCTACAGCGTATCCTCAAATTCTTTGGACATATTGTTTGAAAACCGAGAACTCCAATCTGGAGAACATGATCACTGGAAGGGTAATGATTTATTATCGGTAAAATCATTTCCCACCCATCCAAATTTTTAAAGGAGTGGGGGTAAATTAAATCATATAAATAAGTCGTCGCAATGTGGATTAACCACAGTTTGAAAATGGCCTTAAACGCCGAAACAGCTGTCACAATAATAACAACTAAAAATACTTGCAGAACTTAATAATAACATTATTAAATTTGATTTACATTAAATTAAAAAAAAAAATTAAATGGAGTTCTACGAATTAAACACAAAAACAATTAATAAAAAAAGATAAATTTGTCAGGCAGGAACAATTTTATACTTTATAAAATAAGGAATTTCTGTAAATTCTCAGCCTTTATAGGCTGCACGCTGCTGCTATATATTGAAGAAAAAAAATTAGAGGAGAGGAAAAACATAATCCGGCAGTCATTTCAGAGACGAGTTGTTTATTACAAGAACGAGCATTAAAAACGACCTGTTATGCAATATCTTCTGGCTCAATGATGCTGACGGAATCAGTGAAGTATACCCTTCCACTGAAAAACCAGCAGAACAAACACAGCCTTTCCAATTGACGTTCCATCTGACGACAAGAGAATCCATTGAAGCATAAAGTCACGATATTTTTGCAGATGTTTAAGGAGGCCAGTGTTTTAGGAACCAAAATAAGCTAATAAGATTCAATTATAACTGGACAACCACGGGCTAACGAAAATAAACTACATTTTAACACCAAAAAATGTGTATCTATGACATATACATGTTCAAAAAACCATAGCAAAATTACCTATCTATAATACAGGGTGGCGTAAAACTATCGTTATGGTTTGAACGTTTAATAACTTTAAAAATTTATTTATATATTTTTTTTGTATTTCAGAATTTTGTGAAGAAAACTTGGGGAATTTGAAATGGAACACTACACAACAGAACAGCGATCAACAATTGTTGAATTTTATTTTGAAAATCAACGGTCAATTGTTTTGACGCAGCGTGCTTATCGTCGTTTTTTTAATGTGCGTACTGGACCTTCAGCACCAACAATAAACCGCCTGGTTGCAAATTTTCGACAACATGGTACAGTAAGATACCTTCCATGTACCGGAAGACCACTTACGGTCCACACGGAAGAAAATATCCAACGTGTTGTGGATAGTGTGCAGGACAGTCCAGAAACATCAACAAGAAGACGTTCGGCACAACTGGGGCTATCGCGGAGGTCCGTTCAGAGGATTTTGGCCACATTGCACATGTTCGCGTATGAGGTTCAGCTTGTGCAAGAATTGAAGCCGATAGACTACCAACAACGGCTTGATTATGCCATTTCATTCCAAACCATAACGGGAGTTTTGCGAAACCCGGTATAAGGCAATATATATAAATTGTCATCTGTACAATCAACCAAGGGGCTAGGGGTAGTCTTTGCTTCCTAATCTACTATCTCAGATCACATATTGCGGTTGTCTGCATTGTGCTACAATTCATTAAAGTTTGATATAAAATCTACCAAACAATTTACAAAACCCAAAGCCATGAGAATGAGCCATATAGAATGCTGTATGGGCACCATTCTAGAAAAATATATGGAAATATTCGAAAAATATGAAAAAAAAATATCAGGTACTTATTTATCTACATGGCGACTATCCGCAATTTATGCATCATGAAGATTTGCTCTCCGAGACGCCCCGCCAAAGTTTCCAGTCTAGGAGCGGGGCCCTTGCAGTACCAGCATACAAAATCATTCATAATTCGATGGAAAGTCTATATCTCCTGGAGTGATATAAGTTATTTGTACCAAACAACTACTTCCAGGGGCGGCACCACGCCTGCTATGCATATTGCATGGCAGAACAGATGTGTTGGCTCAGCACAGCAGAGCTTGGGGTATGGTGTTGCTAAATAACATCTCTTTTGATATCCTCAACATAAACCTTGAAGGTTTCAAGAGACATGCAAACGTGTATCTTAATTTTTGTCATTCTAATTAACTTTTATGAAATATGTTTTTGTTTGTTTATATGTTTTATCTTAACAAACGGGTTGCACTCTTTGGAGCACAGACGTCAGGTGGGAATGCTGTCATTGTTCTACCGGTATTTTAATGGAAGATGCTCCGAGGAACTAGCGTCATTGATCCCTTCGGCACCGGTGCATAGTCGGGAAACACGCCAAACGCGCACCCAAAATTTACACACGGTTGACATTTGTCACATGAGAACGGGTCGCTTCTACGATTCGTTCTTGCGTTCTTGTGCTCGGCTGTGGAATGATCTTCCGGCCTCTGTGTTTCCTCCATCCTACAATATGGGTCTCTTCAAGACCCGAGTTCACTCCTTCCTATCCTCTAAAAGACCCTCCACACAGCATCCCCAAAGATGATATAGGCCTGGAGGGAAATTGTTTCCCTCAGGGTCTCCCGTGTGGAGTTACTGTAGTTAATTAAAATAAGAAGACAAACCATCTTTATATTTTCAAACCATCAAACATATTTTCGGGTATAATATTTATTAAAGATTTACCTCATCTAGCAAGATGAGGTAAATCTTTTTTTTTGTTATCACAAAATAATTTATAAAGTTGCCTGTAAAATCGCGGAAATTAGATTTCTATAATGACCTTTATTTCGTAAGTTGAAAAAAAAAACAATTAATCCGTGCTAGATATTTGCTTTACCCTTTGATAAAAATAAATATCATTAGGCCCTTGAGGTGATCTTTCACAAAAACGGCGCTGCAAAAATCATCAGATTATTATTATTAGTATTAGGCGTAGGTTAGTAACAAAACCTCAAATACAAATTTGAGTTTTGTATGAAATAGGTCGCCCAGCCGTTCCTCTTAAATATTTATTTCCAAACTCAAATAGGAGAAGGGGGTACTTACAATTTTGTGGCATTTGGGCATATCACAAAAAAACCGACCATAAATTAAACAATATTAATGTAATACAGAGGTTATAGTACTGTGCCTGTCTCGCTAAGATAACCTGTGTTGATAGCAGGCAAGGTTGACAGTTTACAATACAATAGACATACGGTAGGAATACATACAAACATATAAATACCGCTTTACCTATTTGATTTTAAACTTCCTAAGGAGTCTCTATTGTATGATACTGTCACGTCTTGAAATCAGTTGGGGAGAAATTAACTTTGTTTCCATTCAAAAATTAAAGAATTATCACATGTGTTTATTATCTGTCCATACTTATCATTCTTTTTTAGTATACTGTGCATCCTGATGAGGGACGTGACGCTTCGAAGCATGTTGATATTTATATATTAAACAGTGGTGTAAACAAAGCATTTCGTATTAATTTTATTAATAATGACGTCACAAAATAATTATACATCCATTGTAGAAAGTACCCTTTAATTGCTAATGGGAACTGTGCAGTGTGTTTTCGAATCAATAATAATAATTAGAGATTCACAGAAGGGACACAAAGCCTGTCACACATCTGAAAATTGCACAGACTCGCCTCTGAAATCTATTTAGTTGGCATAACTGTCAGCCAGGACATTGAGATGAATTTGTTTAGTTGCGGATTTGTGTATTTCATAAACTCGAATGCGCTTTTCCTGAATGCGGACATGCGAGTAGTCGGCTGCAATTTACATGCCGAGCTTATGAAATGACTCTACGCCGTAGAACTTCATTTTAGTTCCGGAATCATATCACTGCACGTTTCGCGCGACGTGATGTTGACATTATTCCGGGCTCAGAATATGAAGGTTCAATGATCATATACCTACACATTAGTGCTGTATCAAAATATAACTCGCCGTTGAAAATAACACCTAAATGCCATCAGCGCTCAACGCTTTTAACGAAAAATTAGGTCAACAGTCGAATAAAATTTATTAAAAATGTCAGTAACTATATACGAATCGTTTTCAGCACATCGCAATGGAATGCAGACTAGTTTGTTTTAACAGTTTTTGCCTCAAAAAAAAGGGTGACTGTTTATAATACATTGTGAACTAAAATTTTACCAAAAAGGTCTTTTAGTTATGTACCGCCCTACTGCACATCTTTCATTCACATTCCATTGCGAGTTTATCTATCCGATATGGCCGATATGCAGCGCTTAGCGTCAAGGGATTCTTCCGATGGCAATTAAAATAACAGTTAGAATTCCCTAACATTGAGACTACCTAATATTTTTAATCGTTTGCAAGTAAGACATACAGCGAAGTTGCACTCATATGAATTATCAATCAAACCCAAGACTGTTAATAATTGTAACATAATATTTAGTTTTACAAAGTTTTCAAAGCAAACATGCATATGAAAACATAAAAAAAAAACAACCAAAAAATACATATAAACAACAGGAAAATAACATAAGCAAAGGTACAGATTCGAAATATACAGACACAATTTAAAAAAAATACACGTTTAGTATTTTACAAGACAGATAAAAGTATATATTGCAAAGCGTTTAAAATATAGGATTTCAGAATATCATTTCGAGATTTGTTAGAAGCCTACACATATCCTGTGAGATTGTATAAGAATTCATTTGAGTTTCACAGTGGCAGAATGAGATGACGTTAGTTATCCCTTTATATTAGACTTATTTCATTCCCTCTGCCCCATTTCTAGAACAGGTATCAAGCTACCCGCGTTGTATTAAGATCTCCTGTAATATCGTAATTAAAAGTGTTCTTAAATTAACTACCGGGTTTCCATTATCGTCCCCTCGTAATCCTAAGTAAAAACTGACTTAAAATATCTATTGTATTTAAGATCTTTAATTATTACTTTTGTAACTGTTTGCGTTATTGTCGGTGTTATTTCCAACGGTTATAATTAACCGTTAACAATCTCCAATTCTAGCGGCTGTAGGTGTTTACTCGAACTCACAGGGTTTTGAAATATTCCAGTAGCCAAGCATTCCCATATTTTGATTCTGAATAACAATGTAATAATATTTCAACTCTACTCGGTTAAGGCAGTACTGTAGTTATCCAGTGATTGGTTTATTATTTCAGGTTGTGTTTTATTGTTTTACTAGATAATCAAAGAGTGACTAATTTAAATAAATAACTTGCGGTAACAATTTGAGAATATCTTTTTTACCTTCGAACATAAG
This sequence comes from Halesus radiatus, assembly GCA_022606495.2. NCBI lineage: Eukaryota > Metazoa > Arthropoda > Insecta > Trichoptera > Limnephilidae > Halesus > Halesus radiatus. The sequence continues at coordinate 30,253 of JAHDVE020004281.1, forward strand.
GCATTTAATAACTAGAAAAGTGATGTTTATTGACGTTTGAATAGCCATGCAAATGTTAAATATTAAAATAGGGGCAATTTGTCCCACTGTACGCCACGTGAGATCTTGTTTGCTGTCTCAGCGGACTGTACATAAAAATTTTAAAAAATGTGAGTACCTCACAAAATCCAGGCTGCTTCCAACCGTCTGTAGCCAGTGAGACTATGGAGGTATGTTGTGAGGCTTAAGATTGTGGGGAGATGGGGGAGAGGAAGGTGGGAAAGTATCTGGCTCTTCAGATCTAGTCGCAAAATAGGACTAATGCCGATTGAAGCAAGGTTTCGATTCTGAATAATGGTTTTTCACCAGGGCGATACTGAGAGTACCACCGCCGGAAAATGTCGCAAATATTTAGTATTTTTTTCTTGTTTAAAAAATGTGAAATAGCGCATAGGTACATTAAATTAAATTTATTGGTCACCCTAGGTCCTTAGTTAAATACTTGTGTAATACAAGCAACGTTTTGATTCTGAATTAAAAATATTTAGTTGGGGATTCAGCGATTAATGTTTTGAAGCAATTAATACACATCGTTTTTTTTTTTGTAATTTTTTTTGCACTTCGAGTAAAACTAAACCCATTATCTGTAACCCCGAGTCAGCATTCTTATCATTGTGCCATACAGACCGCCTGTAAGTTAACCCCTTTATTTTTGTTCACAAATTGGTCCATCAAACAAACATTTAATATTAATTCAAGTGCTCTTTCTCCCCTCTGACGAAGAATCGCTCAAACAATGCATACTAGAATATCTTGAAAAACGTGTTTCGATTTGTTGTATACAGGGTTATTCAAAATGATGCTCAATTTCATACTGCTGTAATTCCTTGATTATACGTTAAAATGTATATTATGTGAATGTCACAAAGCATAGGAAAGAGGAGATCCGAAAGTTTTGAATCTCAGCGCTAGATCACTCATAGTTGCACTATCGCTAGAATGCTTAATAGCCATTTCGCGTCAGTTGTAAGAAAAACAGTTACTATGCAGCACAAGGTTTTCTGTCTTCGTGAGTTCTGTAAAACTGAGTCGGTAACTGTAGCGCAGCGTACCTTTCGTCTCCATTTCAACATTGAACTTCCGACTGGAAAGAGCATTTTTGTCATTGGTATCGCCAAATTGAGTAAACTGGATGTCTCTGTAAAGTAAAAAAAACCCAGACCGACCGCATATATCAGAGGAGAGTATGTGAAATTGATTCCATAATTTTGAATAACCTTGCAAAATTTATATCTTTCTAAGGAGAAAACGTAAAACAATCTTGCATTTGAAAACAGTATAATAGTACAAAAACAAGTCGTCAGAACAACTCATGTTCCACATAATTTTGACTATATGCAAATGTTGGACATGCGTATGGCGTAACTTCTGACCGTAGAAAGTAGAATAGGGTTGATTTTTAATTTATTTTTTATTTTTCAACCATTGTCAAATAACACAAAATACATAACACGAAATGAAATAAATAAGAGCTGGCGAAAAACAACAGGATATTCATAATATATGAATGAAGCAATGACAAAAATAGGACTAAAATATACATTTGTGAGAACATTCATGATAGACCTTAACAAGGTTTTGGTAGAGTCCACGATTTTAGATATTCTAAATGAGTTTAAATTTTGTAAAGCCTGACAGAAATCATTTAGACCGCTAGCAAAATTTTCAAGGCTCTGGCTTGAGTTAACAAGTTTCGACATTCTGGATAGTGGAGAATGCTATCCATAATTAGTAGAGTGTTGATTTAGGAAAAGCAATTGTTTCTAAGTCTACGACAAGAAATGTTGAACTGAATGAGTTGCGACAAAGAAGGTGATTCAATGACAAAATTAATTATTTTGAAAATGTAAACAAGATCAAAGTCTTTCCTATGCTTTTCAAATGAAGAATGTTTGTAGTTTGTTCATATTCATCATATGAGTAAGCGCTTAGAGTGTTTAATTTTTTTACAGTTACTCCACACATGAGTCCCATAATTTTGCTCGTGTCATCTTAGGGGATGCTGTGGGGATAGTTTTCCATAAGATTGGAAGAAGTGAACCTGGGTCTTGAAAAGACCCATGTCGTAGGAGAGAGGAAACACAGAGGCCGGCAGATAATTTCACAGCCGAGCTGTTGAACAGAAGAACGAGTTGTAGAAGCGACTCGTTCTCATGTGATAAATGTCAACCGTATACTAATGTTAGGCGCGCGTATGTCGTGTTTTCCGACTTCACACTGGTGCCAAAGGGATCAACGACACTATTGCACAGAGATTGACCATGATTGATATGTCGCCAACATCGTTCTACTATAAATCGCAACTGGCGGTGTTTTTTTTCTATCTTTACACCAAACGCAGAGCCGCTTTGATGGTCCATGCAGTTTGGTCGTAGCTCGCAAATAGGCGACACGTTTCCATGCCGTATCTCCCTTTGGTTATATTATCCATGAGTTTAACGTAATGATAAACATAAAACTAACGTTTTTATAATAAGAGCTATTTATTTTGAGATGGCTTGGTATTGCATTGAAGAAGGGAAAATATTATTTTATAAAAGGGGACAGTGTTGCCACTCGGGACCGCTGTTTACCCACCTTACTTTCCCAAGGGAAACTCTCTCACTGAGCGTTGTACTCTCTCTTCATGGGTTGCTGTTATTTCAAATTTTCACGAACGTCCTCTTCAGGAGAATTTTTCAACTTTAAAAAGGATTTTTAGAATCGGTGGGAATGTCGTGGGTAAAATAAACATTGG
>JAHDVE020004282.1:0-38060 GCA_022606495.2 Halesus radiatus
CATCACTCCAAAAGATAGTGTTTACCATATGAAATCGCTCTAACATTGTCTCGCATAAAATTTTACGTAAATTGTAATCATTAGGTTTAAGCGCTTGCACAATTTGAATCTTAAAAGGGTAAAATGTATGATCCTTCTTCAATATTTCGTGCACAATGGTTTTTGGAAGCCCTAGGGCAGCCGCTCTCTCGCGCACGGACTGATGCGGATTATCGCGCAAACCGTTCGCAATGAGTTTGAGGTTTTGATTTGTTCTCGATGTCCCGCTGGGCAGCGGCCGTGGGTCGTTTGCCACCGAACTTGTTGCCCGGAATCTCCGCACCCATGATCGAATCAAATCTTCACTTGGGGCGTCAAGTAAACGTCGAATATTGTAACGCACACTAAATCTTCAACGCGCAGTTGCACACGAATCATTAGCCTTGAAATACGCTTCGATTGCGAACGCATGTTACTCTCCCGTTCACTGCGACATCGTGACTAAATAACCCGCACGAACGACGAAGCTAATGCGGCTCCCTCATGGCTACTCCGCTTAGCCGTTACAGAGAAATTCGAAATTTAAAACCGAATTCTGCCACCGGACACCCTGTACTAACTGGGCGTAACGGATTAGATGTTTCTGATGCATTGTCTATATCCTAACCCTAACTATTAATATCTTAGTATGTAAATTTGAATTTAAATTAAATTAAATTAAAATTTTCATTTTTAATACGTTTCAAATTCGTATTCATTTATCATGTACGAAACAAACATTGTCCAAATGGCTGGCCTGAAAGAATGCAATAACACTACAAGTTCGTATAGCCGTGTCTCATTCTTTCATTATCTAATTGCCTTTGCCTAAATCTTTCTCATTTGCGCTGCGTATTATTTCTCCTATCCCTACTCCGTGCGAGTTTTCGTTCGAACAGATTATATCTACCTATAAAACAAGAGATGGGAAAGTTTTTTCTTCGCCATCGGTAAACTCATCAGGGCAGAGAACTCAGATAATCAATAATGGTTTGATTGTTGCGACAAATAGATGAAATATAGATTTTTCAATTTATTATACAGGCGTCGGCGGTGGATCTGGAATGGAACGAGTATTTTTTCACTATTCGGGAATAATATTATATTATAAACAATGTAACATTTTAATTTAAATAAATATATTTACAATTATAGATACTGTCAGGGCCTTGGCAATCGACCGCCTGAAGCGGACTGCTCCAATTGCTTTTTTTTTTTTACTTGAAAATTATTCAATTTGATTAATATTAAATTAAAAAAATAATTAAATGGAGTTCTACGAATTAAACACAAAAACAATTAATAATTGCTACAATTGCGTCAACAAAGCCCTGGCGCCGGCCCTGCTCCCAGTTCTTAGGTTTCTCAGTAAGGTGCTTCAAACTTAGCAAACAACGAATCACCACCTAAACAAGTTTTTAAGGTATTAATTAATTAATACATGGTACAGGGAAATGGAGCCCTACCGACAGGAAGTCCGATCCACATTTCTACGGTATTTGCATCCATTGACCACCACACAGTGAGGGTCGTTATTTAATTAAAATTTAATTTCCAAATTTGATCAAGATTTTGAAAAATATAAACTGTATTATTTCGCTGTAAATCCGTGATAACTACGCAACGTTTTCCCATTGAGTCATTGACATTTATCACCATTGCCTAATTTCCGGTTGTTTCGTCAATATTGTAAATTGAAATGGAGTTTTATTCCTGAAAAGGTGGCAAAATATGTATTAATATTTTACGGTACTTATCCGTGGATTCGTCATTAGACGGATAAGTGTTGTGTTCATGATCACAATCGGTTATTTACACCGCAGGTAATAATAATGAGGACAGGAGTGTGGTTCGATTCAATTCCAGCCACCCTTTATGATAAACGTAGGTATACCGAAGTTTGTGTAAATAACAAAATGATTAAGAGTTTGTTAAAGATCGATCAATCATTTTACACGGCACGGGTCGATCACAACCTACTGACGAAGTGATCAAAATGACCCGATATTTGATCAATCGATGACGTAGCCATAGATGGCATAGAACATATGTAGAAAAAAATGCCATTGATAGATCGATGTGGGACCGTATATCCAGTGGCGTGCAGGCCATATAGACTGAAAAGCTATGCCCGCCCTAGTAAAAACGTACCACAAAAGAAAATTAGAGATATTTGCAAAATTAAGAAAAACGATAAAATTTCTGTTCATTTTCCCATAAATATCGTGGGTATTTTTCTATGTAATTGTTTTTTTTGCCGAGTTTATACTTTTTAGTTGAAACCGAACTTTGGCTGTATTTTTGACTTGTTAAATCTAGTTTTTTAGCGGAATACGTATCGCAAAGCCATGCATCGGCATACTGCTTGCACAAGGCTGTGAAACTATGGGTGTATTTTTTGCACGGTGAAATGCTATATATATTTAAGCAGGCGAATTAAATTTTAATACCTAGAAAAAAAATTTATTTCAATGCCCAGAGGGCTTTTACACAGAACTATATCGTTTTAAAATCACATGAATAAAAAATAGAAAACATGCACAAAAGTTAATTACACTTGAAATAGGAATAAACTTCACCAAAGCTAAAAATACACAGGATTATAAAGAAAGTGAAAAAAATAAATAATTCAACATCCACAATATCTACAAATTCCACAAAGTAAAAATTAATATTAATAACAGATAAGTAAATAATGTAAAATATTGTAGTTAACAATAATTAATAAACTAGGTAGAAATAATAATAATAATAAATAATAATAATGCTTGCTTAGCTAGGCTGGCCGGTTAGTAGTTACCTAAATTTAAGAATCATAAGTATCTCAATAAATACCAACTCTTCTTGTGCCACCAATCTTATAATAAATGTAACATCAATAGAAAAGGAGCAACGAATAACAATGTAAAACTATCATCTCTATAAATAAATTTTCTTATAAAACTGTGTTCATCTGAAGCGACCTGCCAGGTAAGTATGTTTTTCTGTATCTTTTTGTACGTAATTAGTTAATAAATATTTGCACAGCGCCCTTGAGGTGATTTTTCACAAAAACGGCGCTATACAAATCATCCAATTATTATTATTATTATTATTTCGTTCCTACTTTTTTAGAAATTTCAGATTCTTGTCAATAATAATAATAATAACAAAGCATTTATATAGCGCAGTTTTGTGTTATTTCACTTCAAGTGTGCTTTACTATAAATAAACTTAAACAATGATTAAATAACTCCATTCAGTGGTATTCCTAGAGTGCTACTTTTTCTACATTCTATTTTTACAGTGCTACATTCTATTTTATTTATACATATTACATACATTCTACTTATTCTTATGATTACTCCTACAGTACTTCTTAGGTGCATATTCATCTAATAAAATTACAAAATATTATACAGTATATACACGGCTATACAAAATAATAAATTCACAATAATACTACAAAAATAGTAACATTTTAAGACAGGAGTCGGGTTATGTTCAGCAATAACTGACTTCACATAATATTTTTTAAAAAATACATATACCGAGGAAACCGAAACCAAATAACTACCAGAGGCTTGAGGAAATGACTTTTTATAATAAATTGAAGAGAAATTAAAATTTATAGACAGAAGGATTTTAAAAATAATTTTGTTTTCAAAGCCCGTTTAAATTCAGTCAATTTATGGATATTAGTAAGAGCTGGGGGAAGTTTATTCCAAATGAGAGGGCTATTTACACAAAAAGAGCGATCATAGTAGACGGCTCGATTTGACCTTGAAAGTTCAATTAGACGATTAGCAGCATCCAGATCTGCTGACCTCAGAGTAAGTGCAAATACATCCATACCATTTAAGTCTTTGTTACCAAGACTGTGCAAGCGTTTAATTGGGAAATGCAAACTGTAGTTGAAATGGCATAAACATATGTAAAACATTCACGTTTGTCTTGTAGTTCGTTTAGATATCCACAGGTTGATTAAATTCAGGAGTTCAGAACCGTCGAATTTACATTTTAATAATTTTAATATAATCGTTAGATCGTTTATTTTCCGTCTGTTTTCTAAAGTTGGAATATTCAAAATATTAATTAACTATTCGTAATTTATGTGCTCTAAAGGTATGTTATCTTTAAAATTTATGAAACGTAAAAAAAATCTTTAGAATCAAATATTAAAGGACTTTGTACACTCGTTTATTCAGTTCGTCACAACAATTAATGGAAGATAAAAATACTGAGCTAATTTCAAAATATTCCAGTCACAATCATGCCCGAACTTGAAAAATCTCAATTTACGCAACTGCATAATGTACCAGTTGTTGTACCTTAGATGTTTACATTTTGTAGACCAGGCATCTCGAGTTTCGTTCTCGCGACAGATGTAACTGGAAAAAAAGGCGGTTCCATATCGTTCTCCGTTAATCGGAACCGCAATGACAACCTACTTCAGATACTAACCATCTCTATTTCTCTGTCACGAGAATAAGATTAGAGTCGCCGCGTCCGGTGTAAAAAATTTAAGCATCTATGGTCGCTCACTACGCCCATCACGGGTGCTGACCGAGAGCTGACAGCTCATCCATCAAATGATCGAATCTTTTTTGAAAAAGTGATCCGATAGATCACCGTCGGTGCGTGATCGGGTCCGTCATAATCGACCTATCAATATTAAGAGCACATGGATATATATATTCATAATACAATTGTTTTTTCGTACTTAACCACTGAAAGCAATTAGATAATCACGTACTTGTAGCGAATATGGATAAGTCTAAGGTCACCAACCAAATCATCACAGTACCTCAAGTGGATTGCTGGGCTGTTACATAACGCAAATAACCCATAAAAACTAGCCGCTCGTTAGACAACAGCGCCCCTAGCGGCAAGAAATCAACACTCTCGTACGCGGGTCCGTTTCCGCCCGTGCACTCTCGACTCCATCATTCTCCCCGCGGATCTGGCCTTGGAAGCATCCTCCCCGCGGACCTGCCCTGGAAACATGAAACGCCGCCCGGAACCCGCCTAACGACTGAAGATGGCTTCCTACCCGGCCACACTACCAGCAATTGCCTTCACCGAACACTTCTCGCCTATACACGAAAAACCGTGAGCCGTATCTTGCTTTTCCCCTTCCGTTGTGTTGCATTCTATTCAAATCACATTTAACCATGCCCGTTGAAGAGAATTTCCAGAGAGAGAGTTTTACCCGTAACATTATTGTGAGATTTAGGTTAGCCTGCTCCCCTTGAGTAAATTAACTATGTCTGTACCTTTCTCCAAGTAAACTACTGAGTTTGAAAGCATCTGAGTGTTTCATTTGATAAAGTATTGAGTCGAATTCCCAACTATAAGACCGCCTGTCGATTCACGATCCTGGAGAAGAGCTCCGAGGCCTGCCGATTCTGAGCTAGTCGAAGGTCCCGAGCCGAGCTCCCTGGAAGAAACCTCTCACAGGGTAAGCCCACACACACTGTCTCCCGTAAATACACCTACCTAACCTTCCTCCTCTCCTTCTCCGCATTCCCGCATTTCCCCGGTCAAATCCGAATGTTAACAAGGCATATGGCACTACTTACAGATGACCGTTAGAATCACGGTACGTATCATCCAACGGCGTGCTTGGTTGCAAAAAGAAACAGATGTCCCTAACAGATGAGATGGACTGCCGATTTAAAGAGATCTGATGGGTGGTACGAGCTACACATTATCAGCAAAAAGCTGGTAAATTTGGAGGGAGGCTTATGTCCAAAGCTATAAGCCAGAAAGGTCAAGAAGAAGAAGTTGCGGATCGAATATTATAAGAGAACTAGCATAGTCATTAATTTTGAACTTTTGTAAATTGTGCCAAGAGGTTTTCATAAAACGTACATGGTGGTAGTAAATCGAGGTGCATTTTCAATTAAGTTCATATTCAAATTACTTAATTAGGCGCAGTGTATTAAATTTTCCGTGGTATACTGAGACCATATTTAAATCCCTGCGATTTAGTTGACGTTTTACTTTAAAATATTTATATTTCTAGACGCCCGAACACGTTAGAAAGTACAATGTAGAATGTGCGCGGTGCCGCGAGGCTTAAAAAAGTTTATGACTTTCAAAAATAAACATTTTAAAAGGTGAACTGAAGTAAGTTAGATCTTCTAATAGATTTCATACGGCACGAATATAATAAAGTCAAGTGTCTTATATACACTGAATGTATTCTTCATAACAATATGATTTACTCCGTTTTACAAGATTTTCCACTTCGCGGACCAGACCTTACGATATCTTTTGCTTTTCAGTAAAGTGCACAGCCACCTGCAAAATTTTCTTCACCCGGTTCGTCCATCAATTTCGTGAATATATCTCATCTCCTTTCAACAGTCATCATATTTTCACGTCTAACATAGTTTAGTAAATTTATTTTAAACTCATTTAACTGCGATTGTTTTATGGATATGTCAATAAATCCTTATTTCAATAGATGATCTGAAATTCTTTAAACCTTTTTGTAAGTTGCCGCATATTCAGAATCTGTATCTATGTGTACATATTTTAACGAATTTGCTTGTTCCCGAGAATTTTTTTGGTGCCTATGTGATATTTTAGTCTTGTTTGTATAGATTCATAGTTTTAAAGTTATTTATTTTTTTTAATTTTTTTATTTATTCATTCATTAACGCCCCAAAGGGCTTTTGCATATTTTAACATTAAAATGTTTATGTGTACAGAACTCAAAAAAAATAACATGATGCATAGTTGGTATATAAGTGTAACATATTTATTATAATATATATGAAGGTATAATAATGTATAAGTGCATGCCACAGAGAAGTTACAAAGGGATAGGTTTTTAATTTGTAGATACTACTTTTTTTATAAAACTAGTAATAGCCTGATCTACATGATACATAATACACAAGTGTGTAATATAATACTCTTATAATATGAGTGCATGACATTGTGAAAAAAAATCATTGTGTTTTTATATTTCGGATGATGTAAAAATGTATGAAATTGCATAATACATAATATAGTATATGATACATAGAAAGAAAAAAGAGGAACAAGTTTTTGGATTGTAGATGAGTACAAAGATAATATCTATAAAAAAATAATAATTAAACAATAGCTCTTATGCGATGCGCTTATAATTGTTGCAACATAAAAATATCGTTCAGGTATCTTTTAAACATGGGTAAACTTATGTTAAATATATCTATAGCAGAGATAAATTTATTTCCAAGTATATGTAGACGAGAAATAGGTGCATGCATTTGGTAGTTTGTCCAGAATTATTGTTACAGAATGACATATTTTGCCGAGTTTTGTCGATGAGATACTTTGAAATTGATTAGTTGCAGGAGTTCACAACAGCCTAATATACAATAAATAATTTGAAATAAAAAAGTTAAGTCTGTTATTTTTCTTCTGTTTTCTAAAGTATGTATTTTGGGTGTATTTAGCAAGAATGTATAGTTTATGTGTTGTATTGGTATGTGTAGTTTGAAGTTAATAAAACGTAAAAATTTGCGCTGCACGCGTTCAATATTTTTTATAGAATGATATAGTATGGGGACCACACTATTGAATTGTATTCTAATATGCTGCGCACTAGTGACAAATATACGATTTTTATAACTTCCAGCGACTCAAAGTCTTTGATAGTTCTAATTATAAATCCCAATGTCTTCATACCTTTATTAGTTATTTGTTGTATGTGATTTACAAAATTTAATTGTGTATCAAACAAAACTCCGAGATCACTAATTTCGTTGACTTTTTCCAAGATTTTGTTATCTATAGCGTAGTTAAATGATAACGGGGTTTTGATGCGACAAAATTTCAGTGTCTTGCATTTATCAACGATGAGAAATAAGATATTAGCGATACACCAATTATGTAATTTATCGATGTTTAACTGTAAGATTATGCAGTCGCTAATATTGGATATTTCTTTGTATAGTTTAATATCATCGGCAAAAACTAGAACTTCTACATCGTCGAAATAAGTTATTATGTCATTAATGAATATTAGGAATAGAATGGGACCGAGATGACTTCCTTGCGGCAGACCACTAGTTGCATTAAATACTTTAGATTTTAAAGACGTAATTTTGACGAACAAGATTCTGTTAGATAAGTAACTTGAGAAGCAATCCAACATATTGCCTCTCAGTCCTAGTGCATATAATTTACTAAGTAATAATTTATGGGATAATTTATCAAAAGCTTTTGAAAAGTCTGTATAGATACTCTCAACTTGTTTTTTATTCGTGAAGGATTCCGTAATATAGTTTTGGTAAAGTAATAGATTAGTAGTAGTTGATCTTCCACTGACGAACCCATGTTGTTTTTTATCAATTACTTTGAGTATTGATGGATAAATTAAGTCGAGAACAAGGGATTCAAAAAATTTTGGCAGTGCTGATTGTATACATACAGGACGATAGTTTATGTCTCTGTCATCACCTTTTTTGAAAATTTGGGTAATATAACTAGATTTCCAACGAGTTGGAAAATGTCCAGAAGAAAGTAAATTTTTAAATAATATGGTAAGTGGACTTGATATTGTAGATGCGCATTGTTTAAAAAATATTGGCGGAATGTTATATGGGCCTGCAGATTTGTTGGGGTCAAGGGAAAGTATTTTATTGAGGAAAGATTCCCGTGTAATGTGGTAGTTCTGTAAATGTAACGTGTTATGATATGTATATTGTATATGATTGTATTTTATTTTCAGATATTACGCTTTGGAAATGATCCGCAAACAAATTAACAATATCGATGGTGGTATTAGCTATTATTCCATCATAGTGCATTGTAGGGGGGTAGTCTGAGCTTTCATTGTTTAATTTTTTGACAAAATTCCACAGGTTTTTTGACTCCAGTGCATTTTTCTCAATGGAGGTGGTGTGTGCTTTATAGCACAGTTTGGATAGTATTTTACATTTTTTTCTGGTTGCTGAAAAGTTTGAGTAGTCATCGATTAGGTGAGTAAGTTTAAAAATTTTGTGTAAGTGTTTTTTTTTGTTTGAGCAGTAATATAAGGTCCGCGGAGAACCAAATTGGATATGTTCTGTGTTTTGGCGCCTACGATGGTACATAAGATTTTAACTTGTTGGAAAATGTTTGATAAACTTTTTCTTAGGTTTGTTCGATATTACTATCACCAGTCAAGAAAGTCCAATCAGTATTACTGAACTGGTAATTAATAGAATCGTAATCGGCGTTTTTAAAGTTGAGTGTTGTTTGTTTCAATGTGGGTTTGTATATGTACATATTAACAGTAATGTGTAGGGGAAAATGATGACTATCCACCGATATGAGCGGATCGTTTGACTTTTCAACACACAGTTTAGAGCAGTTAGAGAGAGCTAGATTTAAAAGGCGGTCACATGTATTGTACACAAAGTTATATTGATGTAAATTCAAATAGTTTATCGTATCTATCACTTCACGTGCTGGGTCATTACAACTTTCGTTTATAATATAGCCATTGTCACAAAAATTCCATTTCAAATTGGGAAGATTGTAATCACCGACGATAATAATTTTAGATGTAGGATGTTTTGAAGTGAGAAATTCAATGTCTTCACGGTGTTTCTTGTATGTTTGAATATCAGAGTTTGGCAGTATGTATATAGTTCCAATGATGATTTTTTTAATGGGGGTAATAATTTGCACAAATAATTGCTCCAGCGAGCTATTTTGTGTGTTTAGTTTTTTTACTGATAAAGTTTCCTTAGTTGCTATCAGAACTCCGCCTCCTCTTGATTTGGTACTAGATTTTGAGTTTCTTTCGCACCGAGATATCTTGTGGTTCGTAAAACCAAGTTCTGGAGACTTTATTTCTGGGACGAGCCAAGTTTCAGTAAGGATGAATGTATCATGTCTGTCTAAAGGTGCTGCTGTTTTAAGATCATGCAGTTTCGTACGAAGTCCTCTTGTATTTTGGTAGTAGATTTTTATTTTTTCAGGGCATTTGATCCGGCATTTTCGGCTACTTGGGCAGCATCCATTTATGGGATTAGGTTTTTTGAGACATTTTTTATTATCGATGGTTTGTTATTAATAAATTTTATTGTCAGTCCTACTTCCCCTTCCAGGGTACGGTTTGCCAGGGATTGTCTAAGATCATAAAGATATTGCTTTTGTAACGGAGTTTGGTCGGAAAAAAATTTATATTCAGTGTTTGACCATGTTAGGTTTTTTCTATTTAAGACTTATATATTTAAGACTTGCGACGGATTGTTGAGTATAACTTTCAGTGGTCTGATTTTATTTGGTTTTACCACGCCAATACGGAAAACGTTTACAGAGTTTTCGACAAGCGTATTGTCGATTTTGGTAAGTATTTTTATTATTTCCATTTGGTCCTGATTGACTCGGTCCAATTGATTCACCAATGTGCTTTCGGGTACATTTGTAATGATTAAATTGTTTGCTCTCACCTTTCCTTCCTCTAACTCGTCGGCTGCTTCGCACATTTGAGCTATTTGTACCCCATGATTGGCATTATTTGGCAGGGACTGGGGCGGAAGCTGGAGCGGCTGGTTATGAGATACGTTGATAAGTCTTAAGTTCACCTTCTAAAAAGCCCATTTTCGCAGTAGTTCCGAAAGTTTGGGTGTCAATTTTCCCATTTGTTCTTTGTTGAGCTTGCTTCATATCCGCGCTGAACCCTTTTTTATGAATAATTTGTATATTGATGTCAACCATTCTACAAGTGATTATCGCCCTTGAGGTGATTTTTCACAAAAACGGCGCTATATAAATCGTCCAAGTATTATTATTATTATTATTATTATCAGCTTTTTCATAATTTCCTCCATTTATTGGTTAGAGTTCGCGAACTTAAATATATTAATATTATCAAGAAAAACATGTTTTTGTTTGTAAACTTGAAAGCCTGAATTATTCAAGATTCTTAAAAAAAATACTGCGAGTATACCATATCTCTCATTGTATTTTACCCAGCATTTTTTGGCTAGAAAAAAATGTACCAAGGCTGTAAAAATACTTTGATATGTAGCATTTCTTATTTACGAACCATTTTTCTGATTTGATTTCATTGTTTTTTAATCATTGAAGAAGATAATATTAACACATCCCAAATGAACCACGAAACCGAAAAAACAACAGAAATTAAAAAGATTTCAGTCGTATCTGGGACTCGAACCCAGGACCTCTACCTATCCGGGGTAACCGCTTAACCAACTTAGCTAATGAGACCAGTACAATTTAGGCCATTTCCACCGATATCATACTTCATGTTCAAGATTTATTAATATTATCCTCCATTTTTTATAAATCCCATATTATTGGCTGCTGTCCTTATGATGATTGCAAAGTTTCATCCAGAACTCAATTGCAATCGGAACAGAGTCTCAGATATACCTACCCGATTTTTATTTATATGAGACATCTATTGACTTATTGTACAAGTCTGGAAAGAAATATTCAATTTATTTTTTTATAACTTATTGAAGTTTGTAAATCTCATTGTAATATTTTAATCATTGAAGAAGATAATATTAACACATCCCAAATGAACCACGAAACCGAAAAAACAACAGAAATTAAAATGATTTCAGTGGCATCTGGGACTCGAACCCAGGACCTCTAACTATCCGGGGTAACCGCTTAACCAACTAACCTAATGAGACCAGTACAATTTAGGCCATTTACACCGATATCATACTTCTGTTCAAGATTTATTAATATTATCTTTTTAATTTCTGTTGTTTTTTCGGTTTCGTGGTTCATTTGGGATGTGTTAATATTATCTTCTTCAATGATTAAAATATTACAATGAGGTTTACAAACTTCAATAAGTTATAAAAAAATAAATTGATTTAATTGTATAAATTATTAGATAGATATTAGCAAAAACGTGTTAATATTTTTGCATAAGCTTTAAGAGGCAACTTCAATCATATTTTACGAAGGGTGAGGGATCATGGTCGTTTATTACCAATAATGCCTATATCGGACCTCCAAATCAGACTACCTACATATAACGGCACAGATGCGTCTACGTAATCACATGCAAAAAGTGCGTCACCACATCAAGATGCGATTCAGATGACGCATTTAAAGACGTAAATGGCAGCTGTTGACGTCACTATTTCTGGGAAATAAAACAATGACATCAACTAAATCATCCAAAACGTCCTAACTGACGTGTTTCTATTAATCTCAAAGACGTCAATCACTTTGAACATACGTCAATTGTTTTATAGAGAAAAATCATATAAATAGAGAAGTTACTTGTGAAAAAGTTATTCAGCCTTTACTGACCTATATTCTCCTACAAAGAACTTCTGCTGAGAGATTAAAGTGTCGTATGTGTACCAGTGTTCCCTCCGAAATATAGTATTTGTATATGTTCCGTACAATGCCAATAAAGATGTGTAATACTACCGAATCCAATGTAATAATAACATTTCACATTGCTAAGGCGTTAAGGGCCAATTGTTGCGTGTGTGATAAACATTAATCTACCCTTGTGGTCGACGTACATATTCGATTTCCACTATATCTGACCAATGACGGACATTTGTATGAATATGACCACTTTGTCCAGCTGCAATATAAACTGTAAGTAAATATCCTGAGTAATGGTAATAGCGTGCCTCCATACATCAAGGTGGGGCCTTCTAAAGCTGTTTCTACATCTAATTTAGGTTGTAGGTAAGTACCTTTTTTTTATTTTGTACGCCTATTATAAAATTGTTGGTATTGCTGTTTCTTTTACTGATGCCTGTTAGCGAAAAAAATGGAAGAAGAGAAGAGCTATGAAGAAATTCCTTATTATATTTTATGAAAAATTTTGTGGTTTTTATTACTGGTTAATTTATTGTTATTTAATAGTTTATTATTTTCACATTAAAAAAACTTATTTTTGTAATACGAGTATATATCCGAACTTAATAAATGATATTATCACTTGGTAATTGAGAATATCCATCAATCATTTTAGTTTTTAAGTTATTCTTTTCTGGAAGATAGTCTCATTTAATTTGTATTTCATTTCTTGTATTTGTGCTTATACTTTTATTTGACTTTAATTGTCCTCAAAATTTCAGATGTGTGTCCATCACAGACTGCTGTAGAACAGGACACCTTAGTAAGGAGGACTGTGAACTATTTATACTAACCTGATTTAAATGTAATAATTAGATAATTTATATAACGCAAATTTTGTGATCAAATCACCTCAAGGGCGCTTCTTACTAGTGTTATAACTCACATTAAAAACATAGCAGTTAGAAAAGAGCAAATAGATTTTTTAGTGTGAGCTGATTCTGTAATACGACCAATTTTAAAAATTATTTTATTGAATCCGATAGCGTCATACCGTCATAAAAAAATTCCTTTTAACCTTTAATTCTTGGTGTAATTCCATTATAATGAGTAAAATAATAATAATTTTATAAATTTGTTGTATATTGAGTGGAATAATGTTTTAAATTGTCATCAAATTGGGTGAATTTCACTCTGAACAAACAGATCTCGTTAATCGATAAGTAATTGTTTTTTTTTAATTTACTTAAACTAAATACGTCATTTGTAAGGTTTATAATGCAAACATAAAAAACAAAAAACTAACGGTCATTAAAAAAAGTATGCGCTTTTATTTTTAAGTAAATAACTCTAGTCTGCCTCAGCACAGGATCCCCCACTAAAAAGGACTAAGACAAAATACTAAAAGATCAAATAGTATACAAGATGAGTCTGATGCATTGAACAGACTGGCTGAACCCTCTCGTACAAATGCTGCTAAATTTGAGGACAGAGTTTTTAATGTTATGAGTTTTCAAATCAATCGGAATAAATGTAAAAATACTATCATGGTTTATCAGTTACTTAAATAAAAGACCTCAAGAAGTGAAATTATTTAATCAAACAAGTGACTCAGAATACAGTGATTTCTCTATACCACAAGGCACAGTTTTAGGCCCTTTACTATTTATCATATATGTAAATGATATTTTTAATGTCTCTAAACATGGAGAGATTATATCTTACGCAGATGACACAGTATTATTCTTGAAAACAAATACATGGACTGAACTAAACGATATAGCTAACACGGATATCAATCAACTGAAAATGTGGTGTGACATAAACTTGCTAACGTTGAATTAAAAAAAACTTATTATATCCCATTTTGCACAAAAAAACAAACACCTAAAGAAATAAATATTTTTATCAATTCTAGAATATATACACAACAACATAACTGCAATATATCATTTTAGCTATAGAAAGCAAGAGCGAAATTAAATACTTAGGCATAACAATAGACCAATGCCTATAATGGTCCCCTCACATAAACTTACTCAAAGACAGAATAAGGAAACTAACATACATCTTCAGATGTTTAAGACATATTCTAAACAAAGAATTACTTAGAATGACGTACTTTGTTTCTGCCAATCAATAATAGAATATGGCATTGTAGGATGGGGTGGAACTTATAAAAATCACACGCAACTTTTTTACATAACACAAAAATTAATAATAAAAACAATTCTAAACAAGCCATACACATACTCGTTAGATCTTCTATTTAAAGAATTCAAAGTCAGAAAATTAAAAGAATTATATTTCTATGATGTAACTTTGCAAATTTATAAAGATAATATTCTAAACAAAACTGCACCATTTAAAAATAATAGAAATCTTAGACAAACATCAATTCCAAAATGCAAAAAAACAATGGGACAATTTAATTATAAATATCTTGGAGTTAAATTTTTTAATTCATTACCAGAAAAAATTAGAAACATTAATAATGATTTAAAAAAATTTAAAACACAACTTAAAAAACACACTGAAAATATACACTGAATGATATAACATAGAAATAAACAAAGAACAAAAAAATAACACACCCCCATACACACAAGCTCAGCTTAATTATAGGTTACATCTTATATAAATATTGAACTTTTGAAAAATATTGTAACCTTGTTTAATTATTAATTATGTATCTTTTTTTGAATAAATTAAATTTAAAAAAAAAAATGTATTGGACCCCACATTCTTGGATTGACCTTCCATTTGGTTTGAGGTTAGAAAGCAATTTTGGAACCTTTAAGAAAAGTCTAAAAACATATATTTTGTAAGAGAAACAGGTAAAGTACGTTGGAGCTCCAGTGTAAGAGAAACAGGTTAGGTTAAACTCACCTGGAGGCCAGGCGAAGGGCGCCTGACTCCGGCCTACCTAGATAGCTCAGTGATAGAACAGGTTATCTCTCTTCTGCAGTCGTGCGTTAGCGATAGCCTCATGTCGGCATCAGTGGAAAAAAAGATTCTCAACTACCAAATGAAAAGATTTGCATCTTCTAGCCAAGGTTTATTTAAGGGAGGGTTTATTTATTTAATCACAGTTTGTACATATGGAGAATCACCTATTCATATAAAATTCTCTCTATCTAGTACCATTAAAATCGGGCAAGTTACTTTAAAACATAGTAATTTACAGCAAAGCAAAAAGAGGAAATTAGTACAGCTTACATTGGGTCATCGGTCGGGGTCGAGACAGCTCTATGCAGGAACGGTGTCTTCATATTAGTGCACAAGCCCGGTCCACTATTTAGGGACCTCATAAGTAAATGGTTAACGATTTGACTCCGATCTGTGGTCAAAATAGCCGTCGCTCCGTGCGGCAATCCCGCGTCGAAGGACAATTCGCAGAACTTTTACAAGGAGCTAGGTGCCTTTTAACAAGCGGCTAGAAGTAATTAGTAATTCCGTATGTAACAATTTAAAAAGGGGTATAAGATGCAAATCATCCTTTATGTGATTTTAGAAGATTTTAATTAAATATTCCAAAGACCCATTAATTGATTCAGACTATGGTTTAGAAAATGCAGACGTTTCTGAATATATCTTCGATTTATTTGTCGCCGAAGATGACTCCTTTCCATGGCACGTGGCAGTTTATGAGGAATCTACACTTTTTCAAATTAATAATTGTGCTAGAATGGCCTTGAATAGTAAAATAAGTATCGTGTCAATGTAATATAAATTTTATGAAAAAATACAACGACGATGGCGACGATTGTGTGTTTTAGCGGCACAGCGTTTTTATGATCTACTAGGCGATCGACATATCTAAGCGGAGTGGTTACGTGTGGCGACCAACGTATATTTAGGAGCGTTGGACCATCCAACGCATGCGCACTCTCCCAGGTCGGAGGTTAGTATGCATTCAAACTTAAATATTTTCTTACTTTGAAATATAAAACGGGATTTAACTATGGCTGCGAAGTAAACAAACATATTATAAGATTCCGCAGAGCGGTGGAAAAAAATGCGATAAATGTAATTTTTTTAAAGCTTTTAATCATAGAGTAAGTTACACAAAGTTAAAAAGATAACTTAAGACTTTTAAAAATTTAATAATAACTATTAATTAGCTAATAAAAAATTGTTTAGCTATTAAAAAGTTCCACTAGGTAATTATTATTACGTGTGACAGCTGTTTGGCCTTCTGAAGGCACTATTAAAATGTTGTGAAGCAACTTTCATACTGTCTATTCGCCTTCCGAAGGCAACGTGTGACAGCTGTTTCGCCTTCTGAAGATATTATAAAGGAGTTTGATAATGACTTCGGAAGGCGAAACAGTTCAGATTTGTAGATTTGTGATCATGTTATATATGATGTTCGGTTAAATACCTGCATGTTAGCAACTCTTTTCACCGAAGAATAATGTTATTCGAATCGTGTTTACTACAATTTATAATGTTCGTTATTAACCGAAAAAAAATTCAAATTTCACAAATCGCATTTGTTTTCCTAGCTAACTAATAGTGATTTTTTAAAATATTAATCTTTTGCCAGATCGTGTGGCCTTCCGAGTTTCCAATCAATGGGGAATACACGGTCTCAGGAAATAAGGCATATCCTCCCCGGGTACTTAGTGATACCGTTTACATACCTGACCTGCTCTTGTTATACGAACTTTCAGCCGAGCCATTTATACTCTTGAGTAAGCTCACATCATAGTATGTGCTAATAATTTACAAAAATAAGTATATATTAAAAAAAAAAACAAAATTGCACCCCAAGCTATTCTTCATGTTCCTGCCAGAAAATAAAAAGGTGAAGTCAATAAAATACTTAGGGATACAAATTGACGGCTAGGGTTCGTAAAAGTTTTTTTTTTTAAATATTAAGATCTATATTTGGTCATTAATTAATCAAAACTGTATACTACGCTCTTAGTGAATTCATTATTTCATATTGCATATTTATTGCAAAATATGATGGACATATATAACATCTGTCAAACATATTTTTAACATTAAGAACATTAAAAACTTAACATTAATGATTGTGACAGAAGTATTTTCTTATTTCTTTTTAAAATTAAAAAAAAAAGTATTTCTAATTGCAGTAATTTCTTTTGCAATTTTATTATATAATTGGTACATAAGAGATCTCTGTGGGTTTGATTTTTTTCTTTGATGGCAATCTAATTTGTTTTGAATATCTAGTCCCATCCCCGTATATCTCGTGCTTGTAATTTACTTTCCTTTTAAGTTCCCTAGACATCATCTGTATGTTAATTTTATGTACAAAAATATAAACATTCAAATATATAGTTTGCTTCATCGTCATAATATTTACCTTCTTTACGTGCCTTTTATCCGCGTACATACATTGTGCTTTAGTATACTATTCGCATTGCTTTCTTTTGCGGTATTTGCATTTTTTTTCATTTTCTTTTCATTACAGTGAAAAAGAATAATTGGAAAGTAATTACATTGTGGTGATATATTTGATAGTCTCAAAGAGGGTTTTCAATAGAAATAGTGAATGAATATATTTTTCAATACATTTCGCATCCCAAGCTTTTTATTCTCGAGTATTTTTGGTCCAGCTCCCAATAGTCTATACAACTATCGAAGGGAACATTTTTAATGACTCTTAAGATACAGTATTGACAGTTTTAAGATAATTAGTAAAAATGAAACATACAAACGTACGTACTCCTAATTTATATATTATGTAAATACAAATGTACAGGAGAGTGTTTGTGTTTGGTTGAAACTGGACGTGTTTATATCGCTCCTGGCTCGTTTTTAAATGTTTTCGTTAAAGCTATCTAGCTGAAATTAAACATACCCACGCGTAAAAATAAGTCAAATCTTTTGTACTTCGCGACATAATATTATTTCTTTTGGTCAACACGTTACGTTTGATTTAAAGTATATGTTTTAAAACATAATCCCATTTGTTTATGTGAGCTATTACCAAAGCTCTTCCATTCGTCTGAGATAATTTCAAGTGGTCGTCACAGATAAAATATCTAAATATGCATACTATATACACAAACAAACTAATTTGACTATATGCATAATTTACTGGTTTAGTAGCCGAGTGAACAAATGTATTCCACCCAGGCGTCGCCGGTTCAATATTCTGATAAGTCCCCCATCGTCACACAGGCAACATTATCAGCTTTAAATGATGAAAGTAGGAGGAATTAATATATTTCCAGGTTACGAATAACCCGGAAATATTGGTCTACTTTTATTTAAAATGTGTGGGGTTAGTATAAAAATATTGTGAAAATTGCCTTTTTAATCCAATCAACCTATCCCCTTAGGTGGAGTATCGGATAAACGTAAAAAATTGAGGACATCGAGTAAACGCCGTCATTTTGGAAAAAAAACCACTAACGATTTTATCCGATTTTAACCTTAATAATTTGTTTTTCCCCGTTAAATAGGTTTATATTTTTTTATTGCTGCAATTTATCGACGCTCCCAACGTAGGGTGTCGAATCTGTTTTTTTGCGAAGTTTACAGGAGAGCGTTGCTTTTCTGGGCTGGAATTTTATATCAGTTTTCGTTCTCGTGTAGTTTCGATCAATTTCATTAAAAAAAAACAGAATTTAGAGAAAAAACTCAACTTTTATTGGCTTCATCTGAAGATATTGAATAAATTGGATAGCTTAAGACAATACAACGAAAATCTAAATTTTGGAGATTCCACATCTTTCTTTGGTAACATCAATATGCACGCTTTATAAAATTTAGCCATGAAATTATTTGACCGACGCATGTGAATACTTCAATGGTTCGCAATCTATGTGACTTAATGATCTTAGTGATCCGGCTCACTAAACCGAGCCGCTTCGCCCACCACTAATACAGAGTAATAATGGATATATTTATATATTCTTTTTATTATTTTCTATTTATTTACGAACAATTTATATACATATAGTAAATTTATAAATATATAATGGCGTATCGTTAACACCTCACTAGAAGAACCTGAGGTGTTCGCATGTTTATGAAATGGTATTAATTTGAAAAGGTTTTACTATTTTTGTTTTAAATGTTAAAGAATAATTAAAAAAAAACTTTAATTATTGTAAAAAAACAAAAACGGAAATTAATTATTTATATTTAATGTAAATGTTATTATATTATACTCGATTTGGTGTCATAAAGTTAAAGTAAAAATATTTTCCTTTGTTTTTATCCAGATCGAGATATTAAGTTTTATTAAATGTGTTGGTGAATTTTCTCTTATTTGTTTCAAAGATGTAGCCATGTGATTATATAGTTTAACTAACTAACTAACTAATTAACTAACTAATTAACTAACTAACTAACCATCACGCCGTTTCCCCGCAGGGGTAGGCAGAGAGGACGGACTGCCAAACAAATCGATCTTGGCATACACTTCTTGCTTCATTCACTTTCATACAACGTCTCATACATTCTCTTCTGTTATTCCGACTTCTGAATGAAAATTTTACTTCATTCCAAAACATTAAATAAAAAAAGTTCTTACGGAGGTACCTATTTGCGTTTTCATCTACAAAAATATTGTACCAAACAATCTTTCTTCTTTTGAATATGTAATCTGTGGCTAACCAGGGTGGTATATCTATGGGCTAACCTAAATAAAACATGGCGGGTTCAATGTTCTTCATACAAATTTTAAAACGTTATAGCAACAGTTTTACATATTATATTTCATTCAAACTACTTTCTAAACCTTCCCGGCACTGATAAGAACAAACTGTGCTATTTTCAGCGAAACCGGTCGAGTAATTTTTGAGAAAATCACGGATAGACAGATATAAAATATCATAATCGGTCAAAAGAAAAATAACTTAAGCATCAAATTGAAACGATATATTTCAAAAGGTTTACATCAAAGATGCACAGAGGCGTTGGCTTATTGAATTAGTCATAAATCTTCTCTAGATTTAAATAATCTGAGAACGAGAGATATTGTTCCTACGGTAGATCCTAGATCCGATAACGCTAAATAAATGGTAACTACCTACTTATCTCTTGTGCCGGAGAATAATAACAGCATTTAGATCTCCTTAAAATTATTGGCCTTATGAAGGAAGAATAACACAGATGTTCAAGCGACCTGGGTGGAGGATGAAATTTATTACAAATAGGTGCTTCTCGAAATGACGGCGAGATTCTACAGATTTAGCAGGGACCTTTGGTTTGAGGGTTTTAATTTCCCCTTTGATATGAAAAGTAACAATTACATTGTTTTTTTTTACAGTAGGCCCTGAGGGAAATAATTTCCGTCAAGGCCTATATCATCTTTGGGAATGATGGGTCTTTTAGAGGATAGGAAGGAGTGAACTCCGGTTTTGAAGAGACTCATGTTGTAAGGCCGGCAGATCATTCCACACCCGAGCTCTTGAAAACAAGAATGAGTCGTAGAAGCGACCCGTTCTCATGTGACCAATGTTGACCATGTGCTAATGTTGGGCACGTGTTTGGCGTATTTTTTACTGTGTACCGGTGCCGAAGGGATCAATAACGCTCATTCCTCAGAGCATCTTCCATTGGTATACCGGTAGAACACGGACAGCATTTCCACATGACGTACGTACTCCAAAGATTGCAATCTGTTTGTTAAGATAAGCGAATCTATCAAATGGACCGCCCGTTTCTGCAAAGTCAAGGGTTTTCAGATATTTTGGGGATCCCAACCAGAGGTGGCTGCCAAATTCAACAGTGGGGCGAACTTCCGATTTGTACAGGGTTAGCAGTTGTGTACTATTACCATTCACGTTAGCGTCATATATTCTCTTTACACTCCGTTCTTCATTCATTCGCTCTACATGCCCAAACCATCTAAGCGTCCCTTTTTTAATCTTGCACACTACGCTTACATCAGTCTTGAAGTCCTTACGAATCTAAAATTTTCCCACGATTATACATGGTTTTACCACACATTCGTCTCAGAGTTATATAGAAGTCAGGTATATAGTTTAAATTTCATAATATTTAAAAAATTTCCCACGATCATACATGGTTTTACCACACATTCGTCTCAGAGTTATATAGAAGTCAGGTATATGGTTTAAATTTCATAATATTTAAAAATTTTCCCACGATCATACATGGTTTTACCACACATTCGTCTCAGAGTTATATAGAAGTCAGGTATATAGTTTAAATTTCATAATATTTAAAAAATTTCCCACGATCATACATGGTTTTACCACACATTCGTCTCAGAGTTATATAGAAGTCAGGTATATGGTTTAAATTTCATAATATTTAAAAATTTTCCCACGATCATACATGGTTTTACCACACATTCGTCTCAGAGTTATATAGAAGTCAGGTATATAGTTTAAATTTCATAATATTTAAAATGTCTGTTTGTCTGTCCGTGGGTGGTATATTTTAATGGAAAATTAAGGGTGTAGTCTGTTGAAGATGTTAAAATCATTCATTGAGATTGGGATTTGAGGAAAAGAAGGATCGCAAATTTAGGATAAACTTGTCTAATTATCATAACGTCTAAAAGCCTGAAGATTTTAACAGAATATGTAAAGCACTTGAAGAATAATTTTAATTATTGTATTTTGTTCTCTTACTAGTTGGCTATACAAATATTAGTTGGACTTCCCCAAGACCCAAGTCCATATGTGATTATGGATTGAGAAAGAGCAAAATACATAGTATTTAAAATTGTGCGTGGAAAGATGTTCTTAATATTTTTAAGAGAAACATTTTTGTTTTTAATTTGTTTGTAATATGGTCAATGTGATCAATAAAAATTGACTACCATGAGACTAGGTCGGTGTGCGTCATGTGATGTCAAGATGTTTCGGCCTCCACGTGGGGTTCTGTACAGCGTTAGTTCCGGCGGTTACTTACAGTCTGACATTTAATAGTAGACAAAATTGAGGTCGTTTCGATCTTATAAAAAGTTTAAAATTTCAACACCAAGATAGCACATATGAAGATTTAAAAAAAACACAATAGTCCAAGTGCATATTTTATTCATTAACCGAACGGGGTTCAAAAATTAGTGGTACTTTCCGAAATTGTGTGTCATATTCTAAGGTAATTTTATGGTTAAACTTGTTTTATGATTTAACGCTTTGCAAGGAAGATAATTACAAAGAAAAACGATTTTTTTTGCATTTCTGAAATTTTTGGTATCGAAATAACCATGTATCAGATATCAGACAATAATCAAAATCATAAATTAAAATCAAATTATAATTTTTTTGTCTTGTTTCTTTAAAACGAACAGTCAAAAGCAAAGTGTGAAAACATTTGAATGTGAAGAACACACATCGAAGAGTTTAGTAAGTTGGTTGGTATTGCCATAGGAATGACATTTTGTATTTCCAAAGCAATAAATATCTACAATTAAATTTCAAGTTATAACACCGTCGTAAACAACAAGTACCTAGGTACGTGCAGACTCACAACACACAATTTGAATACGATAGTACGTCTACACATATACGAAGTGTGTTTAAAAGAAAATGTGAATTTTGAATTTATTTGAAAAGTATTTATTTATTCATCAATATCCATTTTCTCCCCTTCAAAGTAATGCCCTCAGATATAATGAACTTAAGCCAGCGCTTCTTCCAATCCTCGAAGCACTTCTAGAATGCACTTTTCGGTATGGCCATCAGCTCGTTCTTCGATTCTGACTTTATCTCATCAATTGTGGCAAAACGCTTTGGTCTCTTTAGTTTCGGGAATAGGAAAAAGTCGCAGGGAGCCAAATCTGGTGAATACGGTGGTTGAGGCATGATAACGGTGTTGTTTTTGGCCAAATAATCACGAACAAGCATTGATGTGTGAGCTGGTGCATTATCGTGATGCAAAATCCATGATTTGTTTTTCCACAATTCCGATCATTTGAGCCGTATTGCTTAACGCAAACGTTGCATAACTTCCTTGTAGTATTCCTTATTTAACGAACGACCTGTTGGAAAGAACTTATAATGCACCACGCCATTGTAATCGAAAAAAACAGTGAGCAAAACCCTCACATTTGATCGAACTTGGCGTGATTTTTTCGGTCTTGGCTCTTCTGGCCGCTTCCATTGGAATGATTGGGCTTTGGTTTCGACGTCATAACCATATACCTACGTTTCATCACCAGTTATGACCCTTATGAGCAAATCTGGATCGTCGTTGACTTTTGCTCAAAATATAGCAATTTCGGAACAAACTTCGCTGCCACACGTTTCATGCCCAAAACATCCGTGAAAATTGGATGACATGACATGCCGATTGATATGCCAACATCCTCTGCAACTTCCTTAATAGTGAATCGACGATTTTCCAAAACCATTTTTTCACTGTTTCGATGTTTTCTTCGTTTGTTGACGTGGTTGTAACTCTAGGACGCTCATCGTCATTAACATCTTATCGGCCTTCTGTAAAGCGCTTGTACCACTTATAATCACTTCTTGAGACAAAGTAGACTTGCCGAATGCCACAGTCAATATTTTATGTGCGTTGGAGCACTTTATTCCATTTTAACGCAAAATTTAAAACATATTCTTTGATCCATTTTTTTCAAAAGTAAAAAATCGAAGAACACACAAAAACGTGACTAACCTTTCCAGTTGTCAAAAACAAACCACTAATCCAAAATGGGTGAGGATGCTAACATATAATAAACATATGTGTACCAACATAACAAAAAGAAATCGTTAATCGAATGTACACAGCCCGCGAAAATTCAAAATTCAAATTTTTGAACACACCTCTATGCAACAAAACATTTTAATATGGCAGTACGCTGGTTTTGGTCTTCGAATAGAAAATAAGTATTTTTTACTTTCATGGCAAACACCACATCGTGTTTATACAGTCTGAAACAAATTGTGCATCCTATTGGACGTGTATGAGCAGAGCGCACAATGCACTTTTCCCTTTCGTAGGCGCAATATGTATTTACGATTGATGTGTATGGAGTAATCCACAAATAAGAGAGTTTGTCAAGGCGTAATGCCGCTCTAGTTTTCGGTCATTTTATTTTTTTTGGTTAAATGGTGCCTTAAATAAAGTCTTAAAAGTAAGGTACAGTACGTTTAACAAGGAGGGAAATCTTTAAGGTGCTTATTATGTGAAGGAGATTACAATATCCACGCGGAGGTTGGCGAGCATCGTATCCAGCTTAAGAACGATCCCCGACTGACACGGCGCTGCAAAAGCGGCTAGGATGTTCTCAAAATCAGCCAAAAAGGAATAAAATTTGTGATTTATTTTTCACCAATTTTTTTTTCAAACTTACTGTATTTTTACAAGGTTTTTCTTTGCAAGATTGAATTATAAATAAAATTGAAAAGTTTTTGGTTTTTTGTGCCAGATAAAAAAAATAGGATACATCTTACGGGCACCTGTCCACGAGAAGAGGTTTCCTTTGGTAAGCTCTGGCGCAGTCAATCTGGAAAAAATAAATTAAATTAGGTAAACTAGAATAAATACGTTTTAAACTAATTTTATATTTATTTCTCATAATTACCCTTAAAGGGGCTGCTTTTCCAGGCGTAGAGTTCTATAATCCCTCAAGTGACGTTACGTAAGTATATAAGTGACTGATAAATTGCTTTTGGATTTTTGGGCATAATATTATTACTCTGGTCAATAATGTCTGAGATCAGAGTGAAACATTTTAAAAGATCTATGTGTAGCCTAGACAGGCGGTTAATTGAATATTTAACCACCTATCAAACCATTACGAACAACTAAAATGTCTACACCTACGTTTATTAGTTGTCTCATTTTCTTTAATGAGTAGGTATCTTCCAGTTAAATTAATCCATTCAGAGTGCTAAGTATTCAAGAAGTGTTCATGCTTTATGGGCTTAGGGGACAAAGGGGCAAGCCACGCCAACTCTACGAGCCGATTACCGTCTGCAGATATCTTCCCGTGAAGGCTGATTTTGCGATTTTAAATCCTAACTTGATTAGGTCATGAAAATAAATGTTTTGAAATGGGCTAACGTGTGTAAAAAAGCATTTCCTACGGCCGCCGATCACGCGAGAATAAAGCATTTGAGTTCTTAATTAACCGCGCCTGCCCTTGGACAGATAACACGCTGCACGATTTATGGACAGCCATATTTAAAGTAAAACATCGGTTGCCTTCAAGCAGTTACCAAGTCAAAAGGTTGGGTTCAAGGGATCTAGGTGTTATAATTTGGGTGGAATATTTTTTCAATGTTTAGTTTAAATTCTGATAATTTATATATAATCCTTTGTTTAGCTACCTTCTTAAATTAGGCGTATTAAAGCAACAACTTAAATCATTTTTAAAAATTTAAAATATTTCTGCAGTTTTACTGAAAACTGATTAATTTCTTAATGTTGATAAGGGAATAATTAAGTCATAACATAAACACTATGTAAGAATTGGTACCAATACAAAAATGTTGATTCTGATTTAATTTTCGCTTTCTTCTTTTTTTAAGTTAAATATATATTTTTAAATTATTCCCAATAAACAAAGTACACATCCTTCCCGGTCAGCAGTTACCTGCCGATCTCCCACCCTTGGCCCTCCACTCGCCTGTTTTGATCAATTTATAACACATGTTTATCTCAGTTCATAGTTTAGTTGTATACTGCCCTGAAGTAGCTACGGTAGTAGCGAAACCCGGTCGGCAAAAGTATAAATAAAAGTGATGTAAACAAAGTTATTGTTTTATTTTTTAAATTATAATGTCACATCACCAAGTAAACGCTTCATATTAAAATATATTAAATATATAGCCTATGGTTTATAAATTAGTTTCATAAGCAAAATGTTAACAGCTTTTTACACCATATTAAGCTTTTCTTCAAACCGTTTCACGAAAAAATGCTTTTTTTATTGGTCCTAAAATTTTTAATTTTCTATCTACAGAATGTAAGTGTCCAAACATATCTTTAAACACATACAAAAACGAAATAAAAAACTGGATTAAAACCAAAGATATCAACCTTTTCCTGCTATAACTGTATATTTTCCCCACTTTTCTTTCTTTGTTTTTCGATTTGTTTTCTTATCTAACTTAAAATCGTTTATTTAACTTACCTTTAACATCCATGTATTAATACAAATAAACCAATATACTGCAACTAACTGATACCAGGTATACCCACGCACTGGCCTTGCCTATGTGGGATTTTTTGTTTTATATACATTACTCATAGGTTGTTCAGATGTATTTATAATTTAATGTTAAAAATAAAAAAAAAATAAAAAAATGTTTATAATCATTGTACCTTATTTGTGTGAATGTATGTTTAAAAAATGAATTAATAAATAAATAATAAAAAAAAATAATAATAAAAAACGTAGAAACAATTCCATTCCGTGAAGAAACATTTGAATAGTTTAATTTAAAGATCTGATAAGATTTTGATTCAAACTTTCATTCAAAACGTCAAGTTGACAGTTCGACTGACCCATATAAAAAAATTTTAAGTTAGAAATTAAACCTAAACTGAATCTATCTATCAATAAAAAATCGCGGAAAGTAATCAATTTTACGATCGTAATCTGTGAACATTTTTAATTAAAAAAGCCAACTGCCTAATTAATTTACTAAAGTAAAGTGCAAAACGACAAAATATACAACAATGGAAACTATAGAAGTTAGAAACAAATATATTCAGTGAATACTAAAGGAACTTATAAAACGAATAAAAACAGTATTTTTGTGTGAGTTTAAAAAAAACTAAAATTCATTCATTCCACTAACAGTTTAAAAAGCCGTTATCAGTAATATACCAATTTAATCGCGGTTTCTTTCATCTAGGATCTGGCCTAGAGGTTAGCGTCGGTCGCTTGTTATAGCCAGTCCTCGAGGACAAGGGTTCAATCCTCAGTCAACTCATAGCAAAAATAATATTCTTTGCTGCTGTACTTTTTTTACCTATTCAAAAATAAAACGCCACCTCTGGATCAACAACCAAATTAACTAACTAACCATCACGCCGTTTCCCCGCAGGGGTAGGCAGAGAGGACGGACCGCCAAACAACTCGATCTTGGCATACACTTTTTGCTTCATTCACATTCATAAAACGCCTCATACATTCTCTTCTGTTATTTCGACTTCTGACATGGCCCGACTCGAGTATTTGATTCACTTGATCGTGCCATGTCTTCCTCGGGCGTCCCCGGCTTCTTCTTCCATTCACATTCGCATTATACATTCTTCTTACACTCCTTTCTTCGTTCATTCGCTCCACATGCCCAAACCATCTAAGCGTCCCTTTCTTAATCTTACTCATTACGCTAACATCAGCCTTGCATTCTTTACGAATTTCAATATTTTTCACACGATCATACATGGTTTTATCACACATTCGTCTCAGAGATCTCATTTCTACGGTATTCAGTTTACTTTCATCCTTCTTCTGCCAATTCCATGCCTCACTTCCATACATCAGGGTTGGTATCAGCACTCCATTGTGGACTGCTAGCTTCGCTTCTTTGGACAACTTTTTGTTAGCGCCAACCGCGTTCAGTCCTCCGTTAATGGAGTTTCCTGCATTCACCCTTCTTTCAATATCCCTATCAGTCTTTCCATCTCGTAAACATACTTCCCAAATACACAAACTCATTGACCTGCTCCAAGTATTCATCATTCACAACTATATTGCATACTGTTTTCGTACTCTCTCTTTCAAACACCATGACTTTGGACTTATTTACATTCATCATTAGCTCGTTCTTCATACATACTTCGTTCATCCTAGATACGAGGGACTGTAGATCTTCCATACTGTTATCAATCAGCACCGCATCATCAGCATACAACAGACAACATACTTGCAGACTACTCATTTTCGCGCCAGGCCCACCTCTTTCAATTCTTGCATACAATTATCCATGTATAGATTGAATAACCACGGTGACATTACGCAGCCTTGCTTAACACCTTTTGTGATGTCAAACCACCCCGTAAAATCACCGTTTGCCCTAACACATGCAACGCTTCCCTCGTACAGCGATGCGATTGCCTGTATAAGATTTGTATTCACACCATACTTAGACAACACCTTCCATAACTTCCATAAAAAAAAAACAAAATAATCTAGTTAAAAGTGTAACGCCATCTCTGATCGATATAAAAAATACAAGAATCTCATTCCTGGAATCTAGACTTGCAGTATTAGAGCAAGAGAAGCTCTCCGACTGTGTGAAGTTGGCGGGTGTGGAGTTGCGGCCGGGGGAACTAACAACCAGTGGAAGCTGTACTTTGGGTAGCCAATTCTCTTGGGATACCCCTGCTGCAGCAGGACTTAAGACTGGTGACCAGGACCCAGGATCGCAGACCGAACGCCCCGGATATACTACAAGTTGCTTTCCATAGCCTGAAAACGAGGGAATCGTTTTTATCCTTCAAAAATACTGCCAAAATATTAAATCCTAAATCACCTATATACCTCAGCGAAGTGCTTTCAACATATTTTAAGGAACTGCTTTAGAAAACTAAGCAAACGGCTAAAACGGCTCATTTCCAGTTTGTATGGTTCAAAGCATGTAAATTGCTTGTCCGAAAAGGACCTGGGGAAAAAATAATCCAATCAAACATGAAATAGACCTAAAAAAATTGGGGATGCCATCATAGATCACTTTTACTGATATTTTCCACGATAAACTTGTGCACTCACCATTAACAAATGGCTTCAACACTAAATATAGATTTTATACCATAACGTAGAATATATATTTTCCAATGCGTCAGATTTTAAACTCTCCATTACTGATAATTACTCCTTAAATATAATATCACAAAATATTAGAAGCATTCGGATAAATTTTGACAACTTCACACTCCTTTTACATGACCTAAATACTAATTTTGATATCATCCTTTTAAATGAATGTTGGACAGATGATTCTTACACCGATATCAACTTATTTGGCTACAAAACTTTCCACACTACTACTAAACTTAACCAAAATGATGGAATTGTGATCTTGTTAAAGAGTCTCTGATCGCGTCTATCTCCGAAATTAACTTAACAGAAGCAAACTACGTAAAAATATCATTAGGCTCCAATTTATCTGTTTTTGCTATTTATAGACCACCGTGCTATAAAGATTTAAATCCTTTCCTTAATACAAAAACTTCTGGAAAATAATTAAAATACTCAACAACTCTAGCAGGTGATCTGAACATAAACATTCTCTCAACAACTCATTCCAGCAGGTGATATGAACATAAACATTCTCAAATGTAAACCCAAAATTAACGAATATCTAAGTCTATTAACTCACTGGCTTTAGGTCGGCTATAAATTCTTCGACAAGAACCACTTTAGAATCAAAATCCTTCATTGATCATACTTTTGCTAAAACTAAAAATATAACTATGACTACCACACTCAGCATCCGATCGAAAAATGAAATTAACAGATAATTTCACAAACATCTCTTATCACATAATAGACTTCAAAGCACTCAGTTCAGATATAAGTCGCAAATCTTGGACTGCAACGCTGAAAAAAATGGATCCGAACAAAGCTCTACATGAATTTCTCTTAACTTTGGAAACGTACACAAATAAACACTCCACTTTAAAAACCCATAAAAACAATTCACACAAATATATATATAAAATTAAACCAAGGATGACAACAGGTTTGGTAAAGCGTATTCACAAACGTAATTTATTTATTTATTTTTTATTTATTCATTCATTAACGCCCCAAAGGGCTTTGGCATATTTTAACATTAAAATGATTATATGTACAGAACTTTAAAAAAAAATAACATGATGCATAGTTGGTATATAAGTGTAACATATTTATAATATATATGAAGGTATAATAATGTATTAGTGCGTGCCACAGAGAAGTTACAAAGGGAAAGGTTTTTAATTTGTAGATACTACTTTTTTTTTTAATAAAAATAGTAATAGGCTGATCTACATGATACATAATACACAAGTGCATAATATAATACTCTTATAATATGAGTGCATGACATTGTGAAAAAAAAATCATTGAGTTTTTATATTTCGGATGATGTAAAAATGTATGAAATTGCATAATACATAATATAGTATATGATACATAGAAAGAAAAAAAGGAGGAACAAGTTTTTGGATTGTAGATGAGTACAAAGATAATATATATAAAAAAATAATAATTAAACAATAGCTCTTATGCGATGCTCTTATAATTGTTGCAACATAAAAATATCGTTCAGGTATCTTTTAAACATGGGTAAACTTATGTTAAATATATCTATAGCAGAGGTAAATTTATTTCCAAGTATATGTAGACGAGAAATAGATGCATGCATTTGGTAGTTTGTCCCAGAATTATTGTTACAGAATAACATATTTTGCCGAGTTTGTCGATGAGGTACTTTGAAATTGATTAGTTGCAGGAGTTCACAACAGTCTAATACACAATAAATAATTTGAAATAAAAAAGTTAAGTCTGTTATTTTTCTTCTGTTTTCTAAAGTATGTATTTTGAGTGTATTTAGCAAGAACGTATAGTTTATGTGTTGTATTGGTATGTGTAGTTTGAAGTTAATAAAACGTAAAAATTTGCCCTGCACGCGTTCAATAATTTAATGCATACGAGAGTAAACAGAAACACGATGAATAGCAAACTAAAAAACGATTATTTATTTTATAGAAACTTATGTCATAAATTAATTAAGCAGGCTAAATATAAATTTTATCGAAAAGAAATAGAAAATGCTAGAGGAGACCCAAAAAAAGATTTGGAAAATCTTAAAAGATGTAGTTTATTTAAACCCCAGGAAAAGTACTAATATTAAAGAAGTGTTAATTAATGGGGAGATCTTTTTAACAAAAATGAACCCAACAAATTAGCGAATCACATAAATTCTCATTTTATTAATGCTGGCACTGATTTAGTTCAAAAAATCCTAACAAAAAATCTAACAACTGAAGAATTATTAGCAAAAAATTGCTCTACCGGACGACCAGTTCTTCTTTTAATATAAACAAATTAAATAAAACAGAAATAACAGAGCTCATTCTATCACTCAAACCATTTTGCGCTCCGGGCCCAGACAACATCTCTAACCAAATGTTGATAACTCTGCGAGAACATATTGTTATACCTCTTCTACGCATTTCAATCAAAGCTTCTACCAAGGGATTATCCCCGATAAACTGAAAATTGCCAGTATTACACCAATTCACAAATCCGGAGACAAAACCCTAATTTCCAACTACAGACCCATCTCAATATTAAACTCATTATCAAAACTCCTGGAAAAGGCAATGAAAAAAAGACTACTATCCTACCTCGAAAAACGTAAATTACTTTCAAGCCGCCAATTCGGTTTTTGAGCAAAAATGGGCACAGAACAAGCTGTATCGGAATTAACTAAATTCCTTGTTAAAAATTTACATGATGGATTTAAAGCAATTGGAGTATTTCTAGATTTAGCTAAGGCATTTGATAATATCTTTCATGAGTTGTTATACGAAAAACTTAAAAATATTGGTATCAACGGACCGGCGCTCAAATGGTTTAATGGCTATTTTAAAAATAGGGAAAAATAGTGGAATTAAACAAATGTTTCACTGACACGGCAAAAATAAAGTATGGAGTCCCAAAAGGTAGCATTTTGGGTCCCATTCTATTTCTCTATTATATTAATGGACTCACTGAAATTAAAATCCAATCTCTCTTATATAATGTGATCAGTTACGCAGTTATTCAAAGCGCAAACTTGGGGAAATGTCCTTAAAAATACAGAAATTTAATAAAAAATTCAAAAAGGTAATAAAAAAATGGCTCGACAAGAATCTACTTAACTTAAAAACCCCCAAAACTAAGTAAAACTAATGTGGGACAACCAAAAACCTTTCCACATTTACATCTACACCTATGCGTTATCTCTAAAACCTCAAACTGCACATGCGAAAAAATTTAACACACAGATAATATTCAGTATCTAGGGTTAACAGTGGACTTCAAACTAAAATGGGAACTCCATATTAACCTTCTTGCAAAGAGAATCCGGAAACTAATTTTAAAACAATAGGAAACATCATGTCACTAAAACGATAAAAAATGTTTTCTTTGCCCTTTGTCAAAGCATTTTAACTTATGGAATATCAGCCTGGGGTGGAGCTGCAGACACATTGTTACGTAACGGAATTACGAATTACTTCTAGTCGCTTGTTGAAAGGCACGTAGCTCCTTGTAAAAGTTCCGCGATTTGTCCTCCGACACGGGCTTGCCGCACGGAGCGACGGCCATTTATTGCAGAAAGATTTCTCCCGCAGACCGCAGAGGTTGTGTCATCGACACGCGCTCCTGCGCGGGCTCGCCGTTCACAATGGCGTCTTGTTACCGTAATTTAAAAGTCCTAATTACTGTTGACTATTTACTTGTGAGGTCTCTAAATAGTGGACCGGGTTTGTAAAACTCGCCTAGAAGATGCACATCTTTTCTTTGGTAGTTTTCAGTACCTTTTCCATTGATGCCGGCATGAGGCTGTCGCCGACTTAAGAAGAGAGGTTACCTGTTCTATCACTGAGCTATCCAGGTAACCTTGGAGTCAGGCGCCCTTCGCCTGGCCTCCAGGTCAGTTTAACCTAACCTGCTACTTTTATACTGGCGCTCCAAAGTACTTTACTTGTTACTTTTACACTGACGCTGCATCGTGGGGCCACATCCCCAGTACTTTTACAACATATTACATATTATTATATTATTATAGGCGCTGAACACATCTCACAAAACAATAATTAGAATCATGTTGAAAAAACCAAATCGACATCCCACAGAAAACCTATAAATTCTTGATATAAGAAAGTTATTTATAAAAAAAAATTATCTACAATAACTGCATAAAATCATGACCTTCCTACATATCTTACTCACAAAACACAAGAGCTAAATCTCACCGTCATTTTCATAGACCCAATATTAAATCCACTTTTGCCAAGAAACATGAATCCTACCTCGCACCTCTCATATTCAACATCTTCGTAACAGAAACCTCTCGACGTATAACGAAAAACAACCTAAAATGGTTATATAAAAATTTCAACACATGGCTAATGAACAGTCAAAGAAATTGCATAAAAAAATTACTTGCAAACTCTCATTAGTCTGATATTGTTATTATTATTACCGTTATGTATGTTTTTTTTTAAATTTAAACATTTTTAGTATGCCCTTCTGAATAATCCTTTTTATGTTTTTTAATTTCTTAATTTTTATTTTGTAGCTTTACATTTACACTGTTCAAACTTTGTATTTAAAATTTACTTTACATATTTTACACATTTCCTTATGTCTCAGAACAGACATCGTCTAGTGAAATGGGTAAAGTACATGTAAACGTTTAAATTTTATACCAATAAGCGCCTGGGTTGCCGGCAATGAATGAGACAATGAATGAGAATGAGATAAAATTTGCATGTAAATTGTATTCACTCAAAGCCGATTTTATGAAGTTACCTTTCCTTGTGGATATTGATACTGTACCATGCCGCTTCTCCCTCTGTGGTTATCTTTGGCCATTAATCGAAGTAGTATTAAATTTCTTTCTGTGAATTTCATAACACGTAGGTCAATTCTCCCCTTCTTATGTGTGAAACCACTCCTCTGGACATTTCCATAGACCGTTAGTGTGAAAAACATAAAGGAAGTGAGCTAAGCTTTTGAGGAAAATGTTCATGCGCCATATTCACCCTCTATCGTGAAGTTAATGGGTGTCGTGATATGTAGCGGGATTAATCTAATAAATGCATGCAACACGAGGGTAATCTGATTCGTGTTATATAAAAAAAAATATTATCAAATTTACGTTATTAGAAAATCACACGAGAAAAACGATTGTTGCAGTGACCGGAAATGAACTCCCAAACCTTTCGCTTACCGGGTGACTATTTTTACCAACGAGGCAACCTATATACCCGCTTGATTATTGTTCCTTAAATTCTGTTATTCATTTTGAAAGGTAGAGGCAACTGTTGCATATAGCCTGTAATCGATAGCAGCAAGAAAATAACCAGTTTGATTAGGGAGCGGATGAAGCGTGCTGGATGGTTTAGAAAATAACACAGACAGCTGGTTGCCTAAGTTCAAATTAGAGCCTGCACCTGAAAATTATGATATTTAATAGAAACGGTTTCATCATTATCACGGCGTTACATCCCACTATGAAATTAGGCTTCCCACACACATGTTGTCTTTCGGCCTCGTCGGTCTTTCCATCCTGCTCATATCTTCTTACACCTCAGTTCACCTCGTACATGGCCTCCTACTGTAGTGCTGCTCGTGATGATTTGTCCTGTTTTGATCGGAGTTCTGTCAACTAATCCTTTTCCATAGTTCCATCACTAATTTTAATCAGTCAATTTTAAAATATAGAGCAAATGCAAATTGAAGCAACCAATTTTGCTTAGTAACTGAGGTTCGTTGTAAAGTTTGTGGTACATTTACCTAAATACATTAATTTTGATTAGTCACTAAGAGTATGTTCTGAATAACGGTAATACCTGCCTTAAAATCTTGTTTTGAAATTTAATAGTAAAGTTTATAGTTCCTTGGGGCTAGTAGCTAATGCACGAGAGTCCCACCCGGGGTGACATGTTTGTACGCCAGAATGATTTATATTTGCATTAAATTTCTCAAAGCCCGCACGCAAGCCCAGGCGGGATATTAAGAGACCCTTTCAAACGGGGCTTCCCCGACCAGGAATATTGCCGGCTTTATTGCATTTTTTTATCGTGGCGACATCGAGAATCGTTAAAAGCCCTTGAAAGCGTCGGCGTTAGTGAAAATTACGTTTAGGTACGAAATGCTTTTAAAGCTCGGGTATTCCAGCTTACTTTAATGCCATTGTTCATTGTGAAACTTTAAGCACCTTCTGCTAATTAAGTATAAACCTAACCTACGGACCTTACAACGGTAACAATAATATTTATAATGGGCTGGATAAATAATCATATCGGGATATTGTTGACGGCATTACGAACATATTCACGGTTTTAGTATTATTTAAAATCAGAATTGTTGTGAACAACATTCATGAATGTAAACAGAGCAACACAGGTAGAAGTAATACCTGGTCTTTCTTAGAATGAAATATCCAATACGAAAACACATTTCTTTCAACACACATCATAAACGAAAAAAACTGGAAATCTTAAAATATACCCGCGACAGGGCAGATAAATGTTTTTCCATAAATTCTGTATTGCGGGTTTCGGGATCTAGTAAATCACTATCATTACTTCCCAACTTCGCTCTAGATTTCAACACTCCTTTTTCGTAATAGTTTTTTTAAAATACGACTGAAAATATGGAACAAGCGATAATGCATCTTGTCTAATAATTTAAGAGATAAAATGGAACAAGCGATAATGCATCTTGTCTAATAATTTAAGAGATAAAATGGAACCGGCGATAATGCATGTTGTCTAATAATTTGACAGATGAAATGGAACAAACTATAATGCATCTTGTCTAATAATTTAAGAGATAAAATGGAACAACGATAATTCATGTTGTCTAATAATTTAAGAGATAAAATGGAACCAGCGATAATGCATCTTGTCTAATAATTTAAGATATAAAATAGAACCAGCGATAATGCATGTTGTCTAATAATTTGACAGATGAAATGGAACAAACGATAATGCATCCTGTCTAATAATTTGATAGATAAAACGGAAGAAGCAATATTGCATTTTGTCTAATAATATGACAGATAAAATGGAACAAGGATAATGCATCTTGTCTAATAATATGGCAAATAAAATGAAACAAGTGATAAAGCATCTCGTCTATTAATATGACAGATAAAATATAACAAACGATAAAGCATCTTGTCTAATAATTTAAGAGATAAAATGGAACAAACGATAAAGCATCTTGTCTAATAAATTAAGAGATAAAAAGGAACAAGCGATAATGCTTGTTGTCTAATAATTTGACAGAAGAAATGGAACAAACGATAACGCATCTTGTCTAATAATTTGACAAATAAAATGGAACAAGCGATAATGCATTTTGTTCAATAATTTGACAGATAAAAGAAAGCTCCGTAGCTCATGATCAGAATAAATTTGCAAGCTGCGTTGATCTAGAAAATCCAGACAAAAAAGCTACGCTAGAGTAAACCATTCGAGATATATTTCCGCCTAAGAAACAAACAAATGCAATTCTTAGATATTGAATTTTACCCGCTGAATTTTTCGCCCTTGAGGTGATTTTCCCACGAAAACGGCGCTATAGAAGTAATCCAATTATTATTATTATTATTGAAATGAAAAAAATATGTTTTAATAAAACAGTTAATGAATATATTGAAGACTTAGCTGAAAGAAATTGTATTACACTATCAGGAAATGTTATTTTATGTTTTTTTTTTTATTTATTTTTTTTATTTTATATAAATATCTAAATACCCGAACTATAAAACAATAATAAATAAAATTTTGAAGAAAAGCACCCGTCAGTCTAACTACTAGAGTATTTTTTATAAATTATTCATTATTTTTATTGAGATTTAAAAACCTCATTGTAATATTTAATCATAGAAGAAAATAATATTAACATAACCTAAATGAAAGATGAAACCGGACAAAAGGACAGAAAGTAAAAGATTTCAGTCGCATCTGGGACTCGAACCCAGGTTCTCTGCCTATCCTGGGTAACGATCAACCGACTTAATAATATTCACAAATCTTAATAATTAATAATTAAAAATTGAATTCTTTAGACTTTTATAAAAAGTCAATAGATGTCTCATATAAATAAAAAGTCTGATTTTAATTCGAGATACTGTTTAAGTTTGCAATTGAGTTCGGGTAGAACTTTTTAAACATCATAAAAATAGCTGCCAATAATATGAGATTAAAAATGGAAAATAATATTCCCAAATCTTGAATTTGAGATATGATATCGACGAAGATGACACAAATTGAACTGGTCTCATTAGCTAAGTCGGTTGAGCTTTGCCCCGGATAGGCAAAGGACCTGGGTTCGATTTCCAGATGCGACTGAAATTTTTAAAGTTTATATCCTTTTGTCGGGTTTCATCTTTCATTTAGGTTATGTTAATATTATTTTCTTCAATGATACTAAAAAGTAGTGTATAATAAATGTGCTCTATCCAGAATTATTAATTCTGTCTATCAATATAACTAATAATAATAATAATAATATTTATTTGAAACCCACATTATTTTACAGAAATATTTAAGAAGGCTTTGACTGTCCAACTAGGAACAAATCAAGTTTTAGGACAGTCAAATTAATAAGTTTAGTTCATATTAATATACATCAGAAAATATAAAATAATCCATAAAATAAATTTAAGAAAAAAAAGTGTTTTTTTTTTAAAGTGCGAGTAAGTTGGATTTTTTTTTAAATTTATTGTACT
The DNA here is from genome assembly GCA_022606495.2 of Halesus radiatus. Classification (NCBI taxonomy): domain Eukaryota; kingdom Metazoa; phylum Arthropoda; class Insecta; order Trichoptera; family Limnephilidae; genus Halesus; species Halesus radiatus. Next base: position 37,665 of record JAHDVE020004282.1, read on the forward strand.
GTATTGTAGAGTAATAATGAATTACTAGGTTTTGCCTATTGCAGTGCTGCAATTGGTTTGTGTATTTAGAATATGTGTTGTAATGTGGATGAAGCAAGAAGTGTGTGTTGGAAATAATTTTTAAAACGAATATTTGGAAAAATATTTATACTCAACCTCCTACCCCTACTCCAACTCCTACTCCAACTCCTACTCCAACTCTACTCCAACTCCTACTCCAACTCCTACTCCAACTCCTACTCCAACTCCTACTCCAACTCCTACTCCAACTCCTACTCCAACTCCTACTCCAACTCCTGCTTCAACTCCTACTCCAACTCCTACTCCAACTCCTACTCCAACTCCTACTCCAACTCCTACTCCAACTCCTACTCCAACTCCTACTCCAACTCCTAC
>JAHDVE020004283.1:0-193044 GCA_022606495.2 Halesus radiatus
TAATTAGGTTAGGCGAGATAAGGTTATTGGGCGAGTTTTTTTTTAACACTTTTAATTTTAATCACTTTTAAGAAGTGTGCCGATTAATACGTGTGGTTGAATTGTAATGGAACCGATTTATTTATTTTTTTTGTTGAAAAATGTCACCGGAGACCAAAATTTATTTCACATTTTTTTAATCTACAAGTCAAGTAACATACGTCTCTTAACACCCTGTATATGAAAATAATTATAATTATACATTTCATCACATTGTAAATAACGTTTGAATTCGATCCACGCATATTGCTTCGTAAGCTAATAACATTTGTTTAATGAGGTCTTTATTTCACGTCAGCACACCTAAAATCAATTTCTTCGAAAAGAGTTCATATAATAGAACATGACTACATACGAGTACATACAAAGTAACTTAAACACGCCGATGATTTAGCAAACTTTTAAGAGGAATGTCTGCGTTGCCTGTTTCATACGTAACTTAATTTTGGTAAAATACCCATCCAAACTAAATGATATATTTTTTTAATTAAAGTTTTAGTAAATATCTAGTACGGATGAGAAGTATTTTATATATGCTTGTTTTAAATTATGAAGTATATGCCATGGAAAAAAAAACAATTTTCATAATTTCAGAGGCAACTTTTATATTTGGTGTGTAACATAAAATAACATAAAATTCTATGGGATTTTCTATGGAATGGATTTATTTAACAAGGCATTTTAAATGTTTTTTTTTAAACATCAACAAGTCGAAAATCGATATATTTTTATAAAGTTTAAAAAAGTTTCTGCTTCAAAGCTCTATTTAAATGTGAAATTTTAAAAGATCCCCTGTTTAACATTATGATTTTTGCTCTTGATAAATTACAGAATGCATATTTTACGTATTAAATTATGTAGTGGCGTGCGCAAGTAAATTTTATTTAATTAATTTGTGTTGTTTCGCAATTAATTAAATACAAATAATATATAGTATATTTGCGCACGTTCCAGAGTGGAAGATACTCTCAGTATCGCCCTGGTGAAAGACCACCATTCAGAATTGAAACGTTGCTTGAAGTGGCTTTTAGCCGTGTTTGGTGACCAGATATGAATAGCCAGGTATTCCCCACCTTCCTCTCCCCCTTCTCCTTCCCCTCCCCAATACCTTCAGCTTCACAACATTCCCCAATTTGGAATGCCATAATCTCACTGGCTCCAGACGGTTGGGAGCAGTTGGGACTCTTGTGCGGTATTCATATAAAAAAATAAAAAAATGTAGTACATTATTATTCAACTAAACCTGGTCAAAAAAACCAAAACACCATAAAAGAACAACAAAAACTATTAATCCATTTATAAAGTAATAGAATAATTGTATAGTTCATGTTGATGCATGATTCTTTCAACGACATGCCTACAACAAATTGAGTTCATAAGGAAAATTTATTAATAATATTTTTTGACTTCGCCCCATATGCCCCCTTGTAGACCAACTACGGCCCCCATTTACCATAGAGGCCACCACCGTCCCCTTGAATTACTCCAACGCCCCTTAGGGGACGGTACCGCCCCGGTGGGAACCTATGGCCTAAATAGATACAAATTTAGATTAATTATTTACGCTTAAAATGGGCTTTTAAGGTAAAACTTTTTTTTTATCAAAACAATCGTATTTTATTTCCACCCATATACCACTATAAAATCGTACCGTTATGACATACATTAAATACCCTACGTCACATTGTACGTTACTTATATTATGTTACAATTATAACTACTAAATCAATACTTGTCGCTATGCACTCTATTTTTTTTCTACAAAGTAAACCACCAATTCTGTAATATTATCATGTATACCATTTTATTATTATTTAATTTATTATTTAAAGCAACTTCTTTTTTTTATTTTTTAATTAATATAAATACATATAAAATATATAATACATATAAATACACAAAATATTACTGTCGCTAGATGGCAGTGCTCCGGAACTCAAACACGAGAAATTTATATCTATTGAGTTGGGCATTGTGTGTAAAATAAATTTATACTTTTTTTTGTAATTAGCTATTATATCTGTACTATTATATATGTAATTATTATATTAATAAAAAAAATAATAATTTAATACTACAGATGTCTTAATAGCTAATTACAAAATTTATTGTATATAATAAATTTATTTTACAAAAAGTGCCCAACTCAACAGAGAAAGATTTATTGTGTTTGAATTGGGGAGCAGCGCCATCTAGCGACAGTAGTGAATAAATAAAAGTAATAGAAATAAAAGTACATCAAGAATGTAATGTAGATAATGTTTGAGTTGTTGTTGTTCTTATAACACTTTAGGAAAGATTACGATGTAAACATATAACCATGTAAACCAAATATGTACACTCCGCTTCTCTACACAAGAATTGCTTAAAAGAGAAGTTTAGTATTGAATTAAATTGTACTCAATTTCAATTAATAAAAAATAATAATAAAAAAACAAACAAACCAACTACTTTCAGTTTGTTCTGAAAAATATTACCAACGCCGTTGAATTCTTTGCTTTACGTGAATAAATAAGTACGTAAAACGTTTTTATTTTTATTATTATACTTCAAATTTTCTCCCAATTCCATTGAAAACTTGAACGATAAAGACAATATCACGGATTACAACTCCCTCGTGGTCGGTAATAAATATTCAACAGTTAATCTCAGTTGAAATTAAAATAATTAAATATTAAAAAATTTGTTCGCAAAGTAACAATTACGAAAGAAGCATAAACAAACAGCATCGTTTCCCTCTCCACTATTTAACGCCTCTATTGATAAGGAATTATTTCGTTTATGAAAGATAAATTATATTTCACCGACGGAATTTCGAGGCGAGGATCACCAGAGTATAAACAAGAAGTAATATCGGAAGACTTGAAAAGTTCTTGGGTCCCCCGTCAAATATTCACGAACGGAAAAAGTAACCCGAAAAAAACCTCAAAAATATTACGGCAACCGTAATAATATTCAACATGAAAAAGGAAGTCTCTCCCAAAACTAATTTGAGAAAGTTTCCAAGTAATGTCACCATCTGTGTTCATATTGAAGTGAAAGTAAAGACACGAACAGAAAAGAAATATCACAGTCTATTGAGTTAGGACTTGATTGAGCCCATGTGAGAAGAAGTTTTCACGCCTCAAAAAGAATAATCTATTGCGACCATATTGCGACTTTATCTGAGATCTTTAACAGTAGTTTTATCAAATTTATTGCGACTTATAAAGCGCCCCGAGACGGTCAATATCAACCGTCAATAACTTCGTCCAGGCGCGACGAATCATTTAGACACGTGTGAACAAGCATCAAGCAATAGTTGCACACTAATGGAAATGTCCGAATATATTATCATAGTGACAAATGATTTCATGCACTTTATTTTACCCTTTGACGGCTTAATTATTTATTTGTTAGTTGGGGATGTGTTGCGCGTTGAAAGGACTGTCTGGACGAACATATTGACGATTTGCAATTGACTGTCTTCGGGGCGATTAAGTGACATAGGAATATGAAGATCTGGGAATGAAATAATATATCAAATTCCTGTCAAAATTAGGGATGAGTTACGCAATCACAGATTTATTAAGGCGTTTAGCGTAATACATGTAATTATTTATTGGATTATTACAAGTATGTACTCGTATATGCAAATAAAAATTTCCAAATAAGACATACGACCAAGTTGCACTCCCATGCGTTATCGATCAAACTCATTATGGGACTCTTAATAATGGGTACATTTAATATTTGGTTTAACAAAGTTTTCAAAGCATACGTATATGAAAATATAAAAAAATATATTTATATGTATATTTATTTTTTTATATTCATATTTATATATATATATATAAATAAATATAACAGGAAAATAACATTAACAAAGGTTCAGGTTCGAAATATAAAGAAACAATTTTTTTGTTAATACGTAAAAATACATAACAATGTATACGTACTTCAGAATCAACAAAGTTTAACAGAAAGGGTATCTGGTAATTATAATAAATCGTTTTCCAAATAGCATATAAAAAAATAGGATTAGATATATAGATATATATAGTTTATTTATATTATCATTCTATAACATTTTTATATCCTGAACATAATATTTTGACTTATACTCTTATATTTACATTATACTCCTCTTCCAGCCACAATCAAATGCTTCTAATTAAGATTAGTATAAAATTTGGGATATAAAATAATTGTAATGTTAATATTTTGTATGTATTGTAAGAAGAGGATGTGGCCCCACGATTCAGCGACAGTGTAAAGAGGGCAGTTAATATACGTTGGAGCGACAGTGTTATGGGGTTAGCCCCAACCTAGGGCGGCAAATGTAGAAGTACAAAGACAGGTTAACTCACCTCTAGGCCAGATTTGGGGCTGATCTCAGGGTTCCATCAGGTTAGCTCAGTTGGTAAGGGCATCACAGTTCTGTCTTAAAGTCGCAGATCGGCCGCAGCCTCATATTGGACTTAAGGGAAAAGGTACCTAACTTCCAGTGAAAAGACGCGTGCTTTCCAGACAGGGTTTATTTTACAGGGAAAAAAATTACAGGTAATACATACGGGGTTCAAAACAAGGGGGTATTATCTAATCTAATCTGAGTCTTGATAATCTCTCTCTGGTGAATCTCAAATCGGGCATGTTATTCAAAGGGCACAGTTACTGCAGCACGTAAAAGGGGTGAACAATCTGCTTACATGAATTGGTCAGCGACTGGCGTCACGTTCCTTCAGCGTAAAAAGTGTGATGACTAGGGACTCTGGATCTCACACGTAAAACGTCAGGCAGGACACTGCGAGTTAATGCACTGGTCACGGTCTTTAATATTTAGGTTTAATGCAAAGACAACGACAATGTACATGATGCTATGGCGGCAAAGACGCCAAAAACTACGCAGCGAGTGGCCGCGCGTCCTAAGGGCACGCCGTATCTACCTTACTGCTTGGCTGCCGGAATCTAAGTGAACGCAAGATGGCCGTCGCTCTCTCGTACGCGGGGCCTTCGTGTGTCAAGTCACGTAGGCCACTAACAACGAAAGTGTCGCCTTTGTGTCAAATGTCAGGATCACTTCTGCGAGTAGCTAGGTGCCCTCAATACTCGGCTAGATTCTTCTATTATGTTGTAGCTGATCTTGTTACATAACAGTATCTAAAAGTTTGATCAGTAAATAATAAAAATAAAAAAATTAAACACTGATTACTACAGTTCGGTAGTAAAAAAGGGTATCGCATAGTTCTGAAGCAAGTTATGCCTGAGGAATAATTACTGTAACTTTATACTTATGATATTATATCTCACTAGGAAAACCTGTGTAAAGTGTTATAGTGTGTTAAAATGGTAAGATCATGATATGCAATTATTGGAATTATTTATAAATGAATTGTAAATTAATTTGTAAACACCACTTTTTAAATATATACATATCAATATGTTTCGAAAGCGAAGCTTTCCTCATCAGGAATATACAGAACACAATAATACAGGAATTATTTACACCATGAGGCCGAAAATGCAGGGACATCCCGGCCAGGGTACAACTTATAGATATATATATATAGATGTTCTGAATTCAGAATCCTGTCTGCGTCACCAAACCTTACAACCATATGACGGCCTCCACGGTCGAGGGGTAAGGCTCTCGACTACGAATCCGAAGGTCGCGGGTTCAAATCCCGGCGTGCACAAGTAATTTTTATTTAATTAATTTGAGTTGTTTCACAATTAATTCATTTAAAAATAATATATGGTATATTTGTGCACGTTCCAGAGTGGAAGATACTTTCAGTATCGCCCTGGTGAAAGACCACCATTCAGAATTGAAACGTTGCTTGAAATGGCTTTAGCCGTGTTTGGTGACCAGATCTGAATAGCCAGGTATTAACCACCTTCCTCTTCCCCTTCTCCTTCCCCTCCCCAATACCTTCAGCTTCACAACATTCCCCAATTGGGAATGGCATAGTCTCACTGGCTCCAGACGGTTGGGAGCAGTTGGGACTCTTGTGAGGTATTCATATAAAATATATGAGAAGAAAATGTTCCGTGAATTATGTAAAAGCCTGTAAACAAGGGTACATCCCTTTAACGTAAATTGACGAAACATCACGAATTACCTTGAACGGTAACCCCTCGGAATACGTGATATACCTACGATCATAAGTATTCGAGTCAGATTCAAGAGCCCAATGTGTGTGGATATTTAATATGCCATGGCAGGAATACGCTGAAAAATTAATCCGAATACTAGGAAGGCAAATCGACCATTGGCGTCGGAACGCCCATGGTGCATGGAGTAGCGTCGCGGCGACGTTTTATCATTAGATCCGACGCCGGCGGAAACTTGAGGCAAAAAGCGACGGCGACTGTTCGACGCGCGGAACGACTCGGCGGAATAAAGCACGGAACACGGAAGGAATATCTATGTGATATTTTAGTAGCTCAAAGAGCTGAAGAGTAAGTAAGTAGAGAAGCAATTAGCTACAGCGCGAAATCTTGAATTGATTCTTTCCGTTACACAATTTTATGTTCGACTTGGCAAATAGGGAGAAAGAAATTCTCCAGCAAAAAATATTCTAATAGATACAGATTAAATCGTAGTTAAATTAAAGAATTCAAAACATTTTGAATTATAATATTGGCATCGTAAATATACAAACAAACGTTCAACGTTTCTAGTATTGTAATGAATAATAATAAAATAAAATAGTGTAGGTATTTATGTAATTTAATTGTATGCAATGCGTTAAAAATATATATTACAGGGGAAAACTAACGAAGAAACCTCATTTGCCGAGTGAATATCAAGAAAAAATGTTGGATATATCTTGTTGGAAAAGCTAGTTGTTACTAGCGATTTTGAAAAAAAAATGTATAGCGTTTCTATTTTAAAATAAAAGTGGAATTCCACAACTAATAAACAGTTTCATTTAAAAATATGATAGTAAAGTAAATTAAAATTTCTTCAAAATATTGGTATTCATTTTGTAGCATCATTATTAATAAACGAATTAAAAATTACTTTTTAATCACCACTTCAATAATATATACGTATCAAAATGTTACAGAATATTAAAAAAATAATATTGTATAAACAAATGACAAATGATTACAAAGTAATTTTTAATTCATTTGTGTGAAGTAAATTGTTTTTAATAGTAACAGATCGTGACTACCGAAAAAAACCAACACGAAATCGTTATAGAAGTTGGGATAAAAATGATGGCTAGGCTTTAATTATAATTGTTCCTATCGAACCGAATTAAAGCAGTTCATAATAACATATACTGGTCAGTGACTGAGTTGGCATTGCGTATGGGTTCCACCCAGGCGTCGTCAGTACAGTTCCCCGGCATCAAGTCCTCCATCACGACACAAGCAGCATCTTCAAGCATGATGGGAGTATGAGATTTTCAAATATTGTCAGGTTATTCGTAACCAGGGAATGTTTGTATTTGTTTTAAAAAAATAATAAACAATACATAGTTAACAGAAATAATGAAAAAGCGCCAAATAATTTCAACACTAAAAAGATTTCTTTGGTAGGAATTTTAATTTTCTAACATTAACTCCAGACAGGGGGCCTAGAGGAAAATAAATTCCCTCAAGGCCTATGGCATCGGAGATGCTGTGTGGAGGATCTTTTTGAGGAAATGAAGGAGTAAACCTGGATCTCTAGAAGAGACCCATGTTGTAGGAGGGAGGAAACGCAGTCTAATCATTCCACAGGCGAGCTGTTGAGCTCAAGAACGAATCGTAGAAACGACTCATTCTCATGAGATAAATGTCAACTATGTACAAATATTGGGCGCGCGTTTGGCTTGTTTCCCAACTGTGCAATAGTGCCGAAGGGATCAATGACGCTAGTTCTTCGGAGCATCTTCAATTGAAATACCTGTAGAACAAGGACAGCATTCCCACCTGACGCCCATGCTCTACAGATTGCAATCAGTTTGTTAAGATGGGAAAATCAAATCAAACGGACTGTTTCTGCATAATCTAGGATTTTTCAGGTATTTTGAGGCTCCAGACCAAAGGTAGCTGCCAAATTCAACAGCTAGGCACACGTGCGATTTGTACAGCGTTAGCAGTTGTGTACTATTTAAGTATCTGCGGGCCCTGTACTGTACACAGTACGCCCAGCTTCAGAGAGGCTAACTTGACTGTTTCTTTGATGGAGATTTTAGGTACGGACGTAATAATACAGTCTAGAATCAAAGCGATTTCTCCGCGAACACAAAAAGAGGTTTCAATTAATTGAAGCATCCTTAAAGGGGCTTAATTTCAAGAAGAAATATCCATTACATAGCACGACCGACGTAACGAGATCTGTTTTATCATCAAACCCTCTGGAAGACAAGGGGGGTATGAAAGTAAGATAGTGCTAAGTGATTTCGGAAACATGAAGCGGTAGATTGTGGAATGAGCCGAAATGAGCCAAGTAAAACTCGTACCTACTTCCAAAACAATAGAATTTTTATCTCTCTGTGGTAAGGCAAAATAAAAGTTTCTTTCCTAGCCTTTGAATGAGTAATTATTGTTCTTTCACCGGAGGAAAACTCGGTGATTGCGTCAGAAACCTGAAAGCTTGGAGCAGGTACCGAAGTTTAGGGATTAATACGATGACGATGATTTTCACGGAAAAACGGTTTGAGAGTTGGTTCGGAGGCGAAGTACAGATGCGATTCATTAAATCGATGGGATTCAAAAAGCAGATTCCTTTCCTCGCGGTGCTAGTAATACCCTCGAGCACCGTTGTTGTACAAAAATTACAGTTTTTTTTTTTTTTTTAATTAATTATAATATTATAAATTACATGTGTTTTTTTTTTCGACGGCAGTCAGATTTTTGTACAGTGCAATAAGAGGAGCATGAAAACAAAGCATTCAAATAAATACAATAAAGGAAATAACTGTCTTGTTTCATTCACTGCATAAAAAAATTGTACATGTCATTAATTAGGGGTCAAATAGAAAACAACTCAATAGTGTGGGCACCAAGTTGTGATATTCATTCCCTCATAATAGAAAGTATTCAAAATAAATTTTTAAGTATTGTTAAATAAAAATTCTTGAAAAAAAAAAAAATAAACATCAACACAGACATAACCACTCTACAAGAAGAAGAAATGAAATAAGACTTCTTATGAAAAAAATAAAATCGCAAAACTCATTACTATAGAGAGCCATGAAGATCTTCCAAGAAATATCGGTCAATATAAAAGAAGAGGAAAATGTTTTGAAATTTAAGAAGGAAGTGATGAAATACGTAAAATGCAATTTTTAAAATCGTAATTTTCAAAGTTTGATTTGTAATTCATAATTGTATCTAAATATTATGTTCATATTAGAATACATGTAACCATTGTACAGTACATGTGTTCTATTTTAAGTTAAATAAATAAATATACTTCAGAATGTGTATTGCAAGGGAACATATCAATTATGATTACCTTCTATGTCGCCTTAATTTATTAAAATTATCAGAACGTAGAATAATTAACGACTTAACTTGTTTATACAAAATTGCAAATTCAATTATTAAATGCCCTATTATCTTATATTTAATTTCTTTCCTTGTGCCATATAAATCGAGACCGAGGGATTATTTACCTTATTATTGTGATAACTCTAAAACTGTACCACAGTTGTGTAGCCCCGTTCGCCGTATACAGAATTTAGGTAATAATTACAAATATATTGTTGACATATTCAACACATCAATAACAAAATATAAACAAATCTTTAAAAAATCTTAGTAAATGGCGTAAATTGAACTGGTCTCATTAGCTAAGTTGGTTAAGCGGTTACCCCGGATAGGTAGAGGTCCTGGGTTCGAATCCCAGATGCGACTGAAATCTTTTTATTTTCTGTTGTTGGTTCATTTGAGATGTGTCAATATTATCTTCTTCGATGATTAAATATTACAATGAGGTTTAAAAAACTTCAATAAGTTATAAAAAATATATTTAATAAAATTTATTTCGACAAATTAGAATAACTATTCTAATTGAATAAATTACGTAGCTCTGCTTCGAAGTTACTTAAATTGTTATTATCTTAATTGGTTAATATTTTATCGTAACTATAATAAATCGTAATTATTAAAAATATAAATATTCCGCGAATTTAATGTTGACATTAAATTAATCATTAAATCTCCATTATACTAACTTCCTCTTTGCTTTTGATTATTTATACTTTTGCCATGCCATTGTTTATTTGCATATTATGTACAACCAAAAAAAAAAGATTATTTTTACATTGCTTCATTACTATATAACATAAGCGATTTTAGTAATTTAAAAAAAAATAAGGATTAAATAATAAGATGGAACACTGAACACTGCAAGATCTGATATTTTATGTAACCTTAAATCAAAATAAAGGTTAAGTATCTAAGTATAAAGTATATGTGGATGTAACAAAAATAGGGAAAATCAAGGATAATTACCTCTGGTGAAGCCAAAGAAAAAGGCGAACCAGTAACAGGGATTATATAGATAAAAAAACAATTAAGAATTTATAAAGAATTTCATAGACATTCAATCTTTGGATGTGCAAAAAAAATTATGCAAGGGAATTATAATATACTCTTGTCTAACTAACTAACCATTACGCCATTTCTCCGCAGGGGTAGGCAGGGAGGAGGGACCGCCAAAAAACTCGATCTTGGCATACACTTCTTGCTTCATTCACATTCATAGATCGTCTCATACGTGCTCTTATATTATTCCGACTTCTGACACGGCCCGACTTAAGTATTTTTTTAAAATAATTTTTATTAAAATGATACCTCAAAGCAAATTTAAGTTTATTGAACAAATGTATGTATTAATTGTTTTTGTGTTTAATTCGTAGAACTCCAATTAAAATTTGTTTAGAAATTTTATGTAAATCAAATTGAATAATGTTATTATTAAATTAGAAACATTTAGAAAACCAACTTTTACAGATACAACAATAAGTGTAAACTTAACTTGGTCCCATAAATTATCAGCTTACCATTTAATGGTACACAGACTAATTAACATCCCCTTAGACAAAATAGCGTATGAAAAAGAAAAGGGAACAATAAAAACAACCGAGATGAATAACGGTTATGTGGCAAATAAAATAAAAAAAATTATAAAAAACAATAAATATAAAAATAAATTTAACTTAATACATCCGGTACATAATAAAAAAGCAGAAAAATTTTCATGTCTGGAATTTCTCGGTCCAATATCTGAAAAATTACAAAAGAAATTATAAATATGGTTTAATCATAGCTTTTAGAACCAATAATAATATAGGAACAAACCTTAATTTTTTTTTAAAAAAGTAATAATAATGGCATATATAAATTAAAATATGACCACGCCGACTATAACGCTACATATACCGGGCAGACAGGAAAGGTTTTCTCAACTATGTTCAAAGAACATATACGATATTATAATAATAAAGGCATTTTTTTGTAAATTCGCAGAACATCTACGAGTGAATATACGTCCCGCTATAATAATTACATCCCGCTTGACAACACCGAGCCTAAACCCTTATATATAGATATAATGTGTCTTAGATTAAATTTACTTGAACAATAGGAAATTAATATACGAAGGAATTATCCTAATATAATATTAATTAACAAAGTAAGGAAAATTATTTATGCCCCACTTCTCAGTATTTTCATTAAATGAATCAATTAAGATTTAAAAGCGGGGAAAACATATTATATAAATATAAGTGCCTCACAGAATAGAGAATTCTGATTTAATAAGTATTTAAGTAAATCGGTTATTAAGGAAAAAAAAATAGAATTGGGTGGGAATAAATAAAATCATATTAGTAAGTCGTCACAATGTGGCCTAACCACAGTTTGAAAATGACCTTGAACGCCGAAACAGCTGTCACAATAATAATAAAAAGTAATACCATCAGAATTATACCGTATTCAATAAATTATCTCGAAAAATAAATTATTACTTAGTTATATTAATATAATAGTAAGCATGTAAGTACAATGTCCTAAATTTAACCCCAAAAATAAATTAATTTCAAAATATTTATCTCCAAGCGGGAAAAATTCAGTCGTTTTCCAGAGAAATCATAAAAACGTTTCATTCGTAGTACAGAGCGTCGTATAATTGTGTTATTGTGAAAATTCTTTGGAGGAGACATCGGGTAGGCTTTATTCCCGTAACTGGGTCATTGCAAAAGGTTTTAGGGGATGCGAATCGCGATAAATATTTCATCCCCTATTTCGTTGCCCTGTTCCAGGTAGTTAGTGTTTGAAAGAAATTTAATGGTCTCACGTCTTTTTTAGAAGGTTCTTTAATGCCCGTTCACGAAAACAACCCTTTTGGTCAACAAGGGTGGTCGATTCACGCAGTATCGCCCTGGTGAGAGACCATCCTTGAAAATCGAAACGTTGCTTTAGGTCAGATTTGAAAAGTCAGACACCTATTAACCTCCCTCACTGGGTAGGAACCCATATTCTTCCTCTCTGACAGCATTCACCTCATTCATCTCACATTCATCGAAGATTCCATGGTCCCACTGGCTCCGAGCGGTTAAACGAATAAAAAGGTTGTTTCAACAAATGCACGATGAACGAAAAAATTCGATCAAAGATAATTAATTTGATGTCATAATATTGCATATCGTCGCCCACAACACAAACAGGCGTTTCTCACATTTAGCAACTTTCTAGGAGAGTCAAAAACTGTTTTTTTTTTTGCCGGATTCGTCTATATTTTATTTCATTTATTTATTCTTAAATTTAATTATGAAAACAAAAACATTAGGCACTCATCTCACTAGGACAATCCTGTGTTGAGATGAGCGGCTATACAATTTAATAATAATCAGTAAATAGTAATAATTAATTTAATTACACGTTTCGCTAAAGTGGTAAAAAAATGCTTAATAAAACCCCGTTAGCGAAGCACATAATAAAATATATAAAAATCCGACATAAAAACGGTTTTTTTGGTCGCCTGGAAATTTACTAAATATGGGATACCTACGCATGTTTTTGTTATGAGGGACGAAATATACAAACGACGAGCGATACTATTGAGTAAAATTTCACGTTGTAATTATGAAGATACCGAGTGAGTTTAGTTTTTTTTTTGTTTTAACCTAAATTAATGATCTGTGATCTGTATTAGGTTGTTTTATAATAATCATAGCACCTCAACGCTGTACCTTCTAGAAAACGAAGAGAAATGTTTACCTTTATATTATAAATGATGTGAATAATAATAAATAATAAATAATGAACTTAGATCTACATTTGGATTCTCAAGTAAGAAAGAATTAGTACCATTAATGATTTAGCACGAGCAAAGCTTGCTCCATTAATATTTTAAGGTAGCTTTTGATTTCGATTTAAGAGTCATAATTGGCTAATTGGTAGAGCACTGTTTTATTAAACATAACGCTAAGGGCTCTTTAGAGAATAATAATAACAGAGTAATGATTAATTCGTCCAATAAATACAAAATATCCGATGTCTAACAACCTACAATCAAATGCGCATCAATTATTTACTTATTTCAATAATGAAGTCCCACAAGTATAGCGGTGGGTATATGAAGGCTACATAACAACGTTTAGCTCCGAGGATATACATGAATGTTGTGTCATTCGATAGAGCCCAAAAAGAAAAATGAAATCTCAAGGCCGCCCTAAAACCCACAAGATAATCAAGTTTCCTTGAGAAGGAAGCCGGAAACACGTGGCAACGCAAAGCATGGTCGATAACGGTCGAAGCAGCTCGGGGAAACCTCCATCCTTCAGTGGGTGGTGATGATTACACCTTTAAAATATCTTGACCCTGCAAAAGAGATAGGGAAATCCGTTTGAAAGATTTCCCTATCTCAAAGTACAGATAGAAATCTTAAGAATATAGACGTAAAGTGGGAATGCTGTATTCATCGTACTGGTATTTCAATGAATGACATCTTTCGAAGAAGCGAGAACTCGAGAGACACGCCAAACGCATACTCAACATTCGGCGCACAAGAACGCGTCATTTCCACGACTCGTCATTTTGTTCAACAACTCGCCACAGTGCAAAAAAAACTCCCCATTATAATCAACAATTCGTCAATATGCGCAAAAATCATTATGCTAAAAAACTCGTTATTTAGCCCAACAATTCGTCAATATGAGCAAAAATCATTATGCTAAAAAACTCGTTATTTAGCCCAACAATTCTTCAATATACGCAAAAATCATTATGCTAAAAAACTCGTTATTTAGCCCAACAATTCGTCAATATGCGCAAAAATCATTATGCTAAAAAACTCGTTACTTAGCCCAACAATTCGTCAATATGCGCAAAAATCATTATGCTAAAAAACTCGCTATTTAGCCCAACAACTCGTCATTGTGCTCAACAAGTCATTCTGCAATTTTTTCCTTAAAAAATGAAAATCTCCCCGCAACCTCCCTAAACATGGAAAACCTCAGGGCCATCTGCGTGGTAATATTTAATATAATCAACATGAAAAAAAAAGAAACTGATATAATATTAGACTTGAATGTTTGTCGAAATATTATACCATTTAACTGGTAGTATGTATCTACACCAAAAATTTTAACGAAGAAATTCCCCCTCTTCAGTTAAAAACCTTCTAAAGTGATAAAAAAAAATAACCAGCCAAAAGATAATAGAACATTGCGAAATTATACAAATATGCAAGTCCCCAAAACAGAAAGCGTGTAGAAACAATAATTATCATTTCAACCAGCCAAAAGATAATAGAACATTGCGAAATTATACAAATATGCAAGTCCCCAAAACAGAAAGCGTGTAGAAACAATAATTATCATTTCAACCGTATTCTTTCCGAGTTCAGAAGGCTCCACGAAACGGTAATGTATTTCTGAAAATAGGCTCCGGCGCAATGCTCCGGTAAATAAGCCACCCCGCCACCCCCTCGGCGTCCTTGCCCCCTTCGTGCCCCACCCCCACCGCCACCGCGCGGTAAAGGGGGTGGAATGAAAGGATAATGAGCACGGTTCGAGTCCCTTCGCAGCAAAAGTCATCACTGTGTGAATCCGTTGCACGTACAGGAACTTAAGATATAAATGCTCCCTTGAATTTCATGTAGGCTATGCTATACCATGACATTATCCAGCTGTATTTGTTATTCAGTAGCGTTTATTCTACTCATATATAAAGTACTAAGGTATACTTGTAATTCAGATGTAGGGTCGAGCGGGGCTTAAAGTTTGAAAAAACTCGGGGTTGAAAGATTCACTCACTGGGCAAGTAATGAGCACTATACGACCGCGTAACTCGTTTTCAATGCAGTAAGTGCGCGGGGAGCATTCTCGAGAGAGCATAGGTTAGTCAGAAATCTTACCGTGCACGTGAAAAATGTGTAATATTTCGACGAAAACTTAAATTCAGTAATTTTTCGGTAATGCAATTTTACTCCTTTGAAGAAAAAATGATTTTTAAAATGCTTATATTAACATTTTAAATATATTATTAGCATTTCAAAGAAAACGGGGCAGGAAATGCCACTTAGATTATTATTTGGCGATATGATCAGCTAATATTATGTCTCGTATTGTGTTAATTAAAATGCTTTTAAATAATATAAATATGTACTTCGCTGTAACACAATTAAAGTTAAATAAAATAATATTGATGGGATAAAACATCTGGATATGTACTAAAATGAGTGCATTACTCGGTAATGGAAAAATAAATTATAAACCTGTGGCAATTTTCACCCCATCCCATGAAATGTTACGACCTTAGAGCGGGGTAAAAGCGATACTTGACTCCCTTATAAGAAATGCAGATAATATCATTATAATGATGGAATAATATGTAAATTTGAATATGGAACCCTCTTTTCTTTTACTACGCGTAAATACTTTTTACTTATAGATACTTATCACGCCACAAAAACAAGTGTAGAAAATGGCATTCTTAGCCCCACCACACCCTATTACTGATACAATTAATATTAATAAATAGGTAATACAGGTATAATGGAATACAGTGACCGGATAATTCAATGGACGTCTGAATCAGTAAACTTTTTAAAGTGATGCGAGGTTTGTTCAAAAGAAAAGGTGAATTTTGAATTTTCGCGGGCTGTGTACATTCGATTATCGATTTTTTTTTGTTATGTTGGTATACATATGTTTATCATATGTTAGCATTATCAGCCATTTTGGATCAGTCGTTTGTTTTTGACAACTGGAAAGGTTAGTCACGTTTTTGTGTGTTCTTCGATTTTTTACTTTAGGTTCGTTTTCTGAGGCATCATCAGTCCGATTGAAGTGAAATTTTAGGTTTGCTTTGTTTTCTATGTCTTTATCACATTTCTTCAAAAAATCCAAAAAATCGATGTTTTTCGATTTTTTACAAAAAAATTTTTAAAGTGAAAAATCCAGTTGTCAAAAACAAACCACTGATCCAAAATGGCTGATAATGCTAACATATGATAAATAAATGTGTACCAACATAACAAAAAAAAACGATAATCGAATGTACACAGCCCGCGAATTCAAAATTCACCTTTTCTTTTGAACACACTTCGTATAAGATGATTAAAGGTACGAAAAAATAGATAATACAGATATAATGGTGACCGTATAATTCAATGCACATATGAATCAGTACACTTTTTAAAGTGATATAAGATCATTAAAGGTACGAAGAAAAAAGCGGCCTGAAAACCTAATCTAAACTAACCTGTTTACAGAGCCCTTGAGGTGATTTTTCACAAAAACGGCGCTATATAAATCGTCCAAGTATTATTATTATTATTATTAACAATTTTTTATTTCTTCAATAGATTTGTAATAATTTTGTGGCGTAAATATTAATAAAAATATTACGAAGTACTTTTTTACATATTTTTTTTATATATAAATATCTATATGTCTCGGAAGCAAAGCTACCCTCATCAGGATATATAATATAGTAAAAAATAATGACGGGTATAGACAAATAATAAATATAGAAAAATAATAATGTAAGAACGGAAATATTACAAACACAAACAAAAATTAACCATAAGTGATGAGAGTAGGTAAATAATTAATCAAAAATGTAAAAATAAACTAGCAAAATAATAACTTTATTAAATAATAAATTTATAATAGAAATACAAAAAATAAATAATTTTTATTAATAATATAAGTAATATAACAAGACATAAAAAATTAAATAATAATAGTTATTAATATTAAAATTTACATTAATAATATTATAAATATAGATATTTATGAAAAGAAATTGTAGAGTAGCTATTTAATAAAAATATTTGGTTTTTAATAATATTTAATTGATTATTAACTCTTAATCTAATTTATAAAAATTGAAATTTATCTAAATGTAAACCAGTTGTAATCGTTTGTAAAATTTTAAAACCTTTATTTACGTCAAAAGAATGATTTGTTTCCAAAACATGGTTGGCAAATTGAATAATTATTATTACTTAAACACCTTAGGCGCTCCTTAACTCCAGTATTAAAATTTGTTGAAGTCTTTCCTATATAAGTTACAATCGTTACAAATTAATCTATAGACCCCCGATTTATTTAAAACCCCGTTTTAAAATTAAATATAAAAAAAAATATGTATATATATTTATATTTGGGCTAGATTAGTTTTTTTTGTACTACTTATTAGTGAATGAATTGGCACACTTTTTGAAAGTGTGCCGATTCATACGTGTATTGAATTATCACGGAACCCTGGAAAACTCTCTCGTGCTTAAATTTCTGATTTCGAAGACTCTCGTGAAAATGAACGGCATTAACATTCTCAATCACCTGTTCGCATTACCGTGCAGGCAAAACGTGAACCCGGAAGGTGAGAATTCAAGGCATTAATCGCAGGTTTTTTTCGTACAACGGAATGTCGAGATGAAAAGGGATTAACGAGTAATGTGATCATGAAGCATTCTTGTCTTTCTGGATCACCAAAAAATGAAATTTTTCCATAGCAAGTACCTACTAACTTTGTTATTAATATTCAACTTCTACAAATAGTAAAATATAGCCGCTATCAATAGTAGGTCAAAACATGTATTCGATAGAATACAAAGGTTTTTTTTTTATGAAACAGACTTGTAAACGAAACGTAATTTATTCGTAACACACTGTTGACGCCAACAAAAGCCTATATTAAAAAATAAAAAAGCAAATTAATAAAGATAAACTTGAATAAAATTATACTGGTGTAGGGTATAATGCTAAAACTCATTGTTATATTTCATATACAACGAACATAATTATATAAATATCTATTAATTTGCTGCAATGTGAGAGTTTTTCTCCCTTCCCAATTATATTTTTCGCATTTCTATGTTTAACTATCTGTCAAGATATGATGTGTGGAGCAAAGAGTAGAAATAATACTACAAGTCAATACAGAAATACACTCGACACCGGCTTGAAATGAGGGATTTGCAAAGAAAGCCGATCAAGTTAAGTTCATCAAAGAATTATAACAATTGGTAATTGCGTAGGTA
The DNA here is from genome assembly GCA_022606495.2 of Halesus radiatus. Classification (NCBI taxonomy): domain Eukaryota; kingdom Metazoa; phylum Arthropoda; class Insecta; order Trichoptera; family Limnephilidae; genus Halesus; species Halesus radiatus. Next base: position 18,521 of record JAHDVE020004283.1, read on the forward strand.
CAAAAAATATTTCCTTTAATTGCTCCCACGAAGTAATTTAGCCAATAAATGAAATGGCTCGCCAAGTTTCAATAATAAATACAATTTGGTGCAATAATCCTCGAATGTAAAAACAATATCGGAAAACCGAATAAAGCGGAATTGTGGCATTTCGGTATTTTGGTATTTTACCCCAGTGTCGTCGGTATATATATACCGAATCAATATCGGCATTGTCCATGGCTCGCATCATTAGGGACCAGCGATATAGATTACGTCATATTAGCCCTCCGCCGGTAATAATGGCATAATAAGGCCCGATTGGGGGTCGTAATGTATTAGTGTTACATATTATTTGACACACCAACCTATTAAGTATTCCAGCCAGTACGATTGCTGTATTTCTGCCCATTAATAACACTAACAATAGAACATAACATGGTATCCTGTTGGTTAGGCACGATTTTTTTTTCTGCAGATTATAATTACATTTAATATTTCTGAATAATATTTACATTTTACAAGAACAATTTTTTTTATCTCAGAAATATTGTGATTTTTGCACTTGTGAATTGGATATCGCGCTGACTTAGTTAATTCTTCCTAAAATGCATAACAGAGGTTAGTAAGGTGTCCTTTTTTTAGTATTTAAAAAAAAAATATTTTTAATTTTGCAAAAGAAAAAAATACAAAAAGTCCCGATAAACTACTTTTTGTAGTTTGTCTAACGGGAGCTTGTTATTTAACACTTAAAATTTACAGACAAGGTTACAAAATATGTAAAATAAAAATATTAAAAAAAAAACATATGTAACAAACTTAAAACATAAATATTTCTCAAGAATCTTACTCTAAAATATTTCTACAAAAATATATTAAAAGAATAAATAAAAAAAAAACATAAACGAAAGCAATAAATCCTAAATAAATTAATATTCGACGGCCTCCATGGTCGAGGGGTAAGGCTCTCGACTACGAATCCGAAGGTCGCGGGTTCAAATCCCGGCGTGCGCAAGTAATTTTTATTTAATTAATTTGTATTGTTTCACAATTAATTAATTTAAAAATAATATATAGTCTATTTGCGCACGTTCCAGAGTGGAAGATACTCTCAGTATCGCCCTGGTGAAAAACCACTATTCAGAATTGAAACGTTGCTTGATATGGCTTTAAGCCGTGTTTGGTGACCAGATCTGAATAGCCAGGTATTCCCCACCTTCCTCTTCCCCTTCATCTTCCCCTCCCCAATACCTTCAGCCTCAAAAACATTCCCCAATTGGGAATGCCATAGTCTCACTGGCTCCAGACGGTTGGGAGCAGTTGGGACTCTTGTGAGGTATTCATATAAAAAAATAATAATAATAATATTTCCTTATTTCTAATACGAAGAGCTTCGGTCAGCTAGACAAGTTTTCAATGTGTTTATTAATGGTTTAGTTTTAACCTCTTCGGGCCCACGGTATCATATACGATACTAAAAATCTATTTCATAAATATTCTTTGCTGATAATGTTTATCAACCCAGACCCGAAGTATTAGATAAAGTATGCATCTGTTTACTGACATGCCTACTTTATCTAATACTTCGGGTCTGGGTTGATAAACATTATCAGCAAAGAATATTTATGAAATAGATTTTGAGTATCGTATATGATACCGTGGGCCCGAAGAGGTTAATAGTTTTTATTTATTTTTTATTTCAGCGGGTAACATATTTATACAACTAGGAATCATGTGATCTAGAGTTCTTTGTCCATATTTGTTTTTATGCTTAGGACTCATTACCTTCGAACAAGACGTTGTATAAACGAGCGATCGAAAAAAATACATATAAATTACATTAATATCACATTCTCCATTTGGCCCTTTAAGAAATTTTTATTATTTCAGGGATTTTGCCCTAGATTAAAATATAGTGCTATCGGTGCGCATTAATAAGTGATCCGTGCTGCGTATTTTTAATTAGAACAATTGGACGTTTTATTGGAATCTTGAATCGGCCCCTGCATTCGACGGTCAGAAAGGAGTAGATTTCTGGTGCAAATAAAGATCGCTGATTCAGGTTGGTGGTGATTTTCCTTTGCATGTGGCAGTTTATTGCAATTATTTTGCGAGAGAATCTTTATCGTTATTTTGTTTTAGTCATAATTATACGGTATAAATTCCAATAATTGGTGTTGGCTATTTACATTCCGTATCACAAGTAATCATATGACAGTGGGGGGTACGTCAAGGCAGTTGAATTTCATGGAAATCCATGAAACATTTCATTAAAATGTTAACTAATTTATATATAAAATTAACAATGAGACAAATTTGGAAGAAAAAAGATAAGAAACATCCGGAATACACTGACACGGAAAGCAGGAAAGCAATGTGTATAAAATTAAATACAGAGCTACATTCAAACGACCCAAACTCACTTATATACAGGGTCAAAGCAATATATTAATATCACGATCAGTTAGTTAGTTAAGAAAAATCACATTAAAAGATTTTCGAAACAAAATAAGACAGTTGGTAAACTGTACACATCTATTTATATATGTAACAATATAAGAATATATTATAACAGAGTACGCAGTGGCGTTCAGTTCATAAAGGTTGAAAAGCTGTGCCTACCCTAAGTATAAAAACGAACCATGAAAAGAAATTTTAAAAAAAGATAATAAAAAAAAAAAATTATACAGTTTTGCGAAAAATAATAATAAAATAACAATAATATGTTAATAAAATGGCAATAGTCTGATAACAAACATTCAATGCACAATTCGTACCAAAGTTGAAAAAATACACACAGCCTACCTCTAGTAATAGAGCAATATACGCCAATGAGTGTAAGCAATAATCGCAGATCCAATTTGAGATAGATAATTAATTTAACATACGTAAGTAGCATTAATTCATCTATTTCGAAATAATGAATGATATGGGAACCCTTTTTAAAGGTAAACTGAGAAATAATACATTCCCAACGTTCCTTCCTTGCTCAGGAAATTCTCAGTCAACAACAGCCTTCATTAACTTAGTAGACATAGCATTAATGCCTCGCTGGACCATTTATTATGGTCCAGCGAGTCCAGCGAGTCCTATGAATGCATCAGAAATATAACAATGATAGTGTTTTTATCTAGTTTGAGTAACAATCACATATCCACTTTAAGATTTTCTCGACAAATTTAATCTATCAATCTCAAGTCCAGGATTTACAGCCTTGGGCAGATCGAGGACTTCCTGACGCGAACATTGGTAATAATAATAAGTGTGTAAATTTTGGAAGTAAAAATTATACAAGGAAACGTGTGCTTGAATTTAAATGGGAATCAAACTCCTAAATAAAGTAGCCAATAAAACCATGGTGCTCGTCTCATCAGCAAATTGTGATTCATAATTTTTTTTTACGAAAATGTCAAATCTAGTCGACTTCATATCGACGGAAGGCCGAATTGAAGGAATTCTCGTCTTTTCTCCCACTTTAATGATCCACATTAGGGGAAGAGTGGCTAGGGTAGGGGGGGGGGGGGTTACCTAATCAACTCAGTCTTATAAAGGAAGACGTAATGAGATTAGGCCGCACAAATCTACAAACGAAAGAATTGAATCATTCGGAGAAAAATGTTCATAAACAATACAATCGATTTACGCAAAAAATAAATACGCAAATTTTATCTTGATTATCTTATGCTACAATTACATGGATCTAACTGCGAAAAGCTTAAAACGACAAAGCGTATGAGCAAGATTATGAAAGGGAAGCTTGTATGGATTGAACATGTTGTAAGAAGTCCGGGATGCCCGAGAAAGTCATGGCTCGATCAAGTTAATCAAATACTTGAGTCGGACCATGTCAAAGTCTGTACCTACAACCGAAGAATATGTATGAGACGATGTAAGAATGTGAATTAAGCGACGAGTATGTGGTAGAAACGACTTTTACGATAGTCCATCCTCTCAGCCTTGCCCACGGAGAAATGGCAGGATGGTTAGTTGGTTAGTATGACTTCAACCTGTTTCATATGTACATTTCTGTTTCGCGAAAATATGATGTTAACATTAAAAATGGTTAGAACCCTGTCACATTTAAGTCGCATCCTGTTTTGATAGGCGAACTGTAAAGGATGAAAATGAATGATGAAAATTTGAACAGATCCACAATGCCGTCGACATTTTTTTAAAAAACGTTTATAGAAAGAACAAAAAGTAAACACGCCAAAAGGCCATTACTGACCGTCGACCGTTGAATTATAGATAGACGGAGGGTTTGTATGTGCGTAGTAGAGATTAAACGTAAACGCATTAGCGTATAAAATGCTTTTGTGCCGCAACATTGCCAAATTTCACTTGTATTGTTATATTTGATATATTTTATCTAGTATTCCTATACAAAGGGTCATAGACAAAAAAATGTACAAAATATTCTACCTGAACCATAAGTGGAACCATGGCATCCCCGTTTGAGAAATATTGTCAGACTGAGGAAGCTGGGGAGGGTGAAGACAATGCGGAAGGTGAGGGTTGGGAAGTACGTAGGTATACCGATCAGGATACTAGGCAGAGCTAAAACATTTTTAAGTAACGTTTCGAGTTTGAATAGTGGTCGGTACTGAGTGCATGTATTCCACTCTTAAATGACGTGTAAATAAATGTGATAAAGCCTAAATAAATAAAATACAATTTTATTTACCCACGCGGGGTTTCAAAACCACGACCTCTTGGTCAATAGCCAGGGAGCTTAACGCTCTACCACGGAGGTCATCAAAGGTCAAAGTGTATTAACTTAACATAGCTGACAGTTCTTTGGAAAATTATTTACGCCTATTCATACATAAGCATTCGTAAACAAGATAGGTACGAGATTAAATTCATAAACTAAACTTCGTACATGCTTTGGATGCTCTGCATCCCTTGTGTTCTAGAATAAAAAAAAATTATTATTTATTTATTTTGAATAAAAAGCTTTGGACTTATTTTTTCTAGCCGTAAACAGTACTACTGCAATTTAATGACACCGTCCCATTCTCAGATACTAACACACGCAACGACACGACGCCCGCAGCAAATCGAAATACACATACATTCTCAATGCTCAAATATCACCATTAATATCGTAAAAGCGCAGATACCCACGCAACAGTGGATTCTATCTTTTATTCCGTATCCAAAAACTTCAAAAGCATTCGACTTTCGCACATGCGCATTCAGTCCATTTTGCCAAAGTCTTCGAATGATGTATGCGCATTTGACAACAGCATCCAACGAACAAAAAACTACTTTAATGCATATGGGTTCATACACGTGTGATCTTAATATCTACATAAACCGAAAAATTAATCAAAAGTGGTGTTTTTATATGAAAAGTTCTACAGTGTGTCCTTACTATAATGCCAAAGTGAGCATTTTTCAATTCTTCTGGAATGTTTTTTTCTGAAGTCGAATAACAAGTTCGAAACACGCTGTATGCAAGCAATGCGTCAGTGTTAGTAATGTGTTCGCATCAGCCTATATCAAGGTACCACAACATCAAGGAGGGATTCTCGCGTACCAAAGGTTTTCACGCTATTAATGGAGTATTGAGGGACCTTTGTTTTTTTTTAAAGGAAGAAAAACACGCTTCAATTTGGATCGTACAGCTTTGCTGGTCGTAAGATTTCCCCTAAGAGCTTTTCCGTGTTCAGCCGTGTTAGCTTTATTTATTGCAGCATATTCTGAACTCTCGGGATACAATATGACATAAACACATCTTTAATATTTCATTGGACGCCGTATTGGAACCGTAATTGTAGATTTTTAAAGTTTATTTTGTAAATGAAAAACACAAAGAAAACATCAAATTTTAACGAACTCCGTGGTGTTCTTATTGGCTTATTTATTTACTTGTTTATTGCAGCATAAACGGTCTTAAGATATAAAGATGATGAATAAAAAGATACCAATTGTAAATGTTCACAGATAATAATAGAAGTATAAAAATTAAAAACGAAATAGAAAACTAAAAAAAAATACGTAAAGACATTACAGAACTAAGCAAGAAGTTAAAATAATAAGAGTTTAATGGTAAAATGTTCGAGAACGTGTACAATAATAAACGATTACCTATAATACATACATCTGGAAGGAGGAGAAAGCAGGTATTGGAGTTGATCGGGAAAGGAGAGTGGAAGGATGAAGGGAATATTGCCGTGCAAATAAAATGAAAATTGTATGTAATAATATTATTGTGGTTATCATGAAGTCGTATTACCCGCTCACAGAATATAGTACAGTTAACTTCTGTAACAGTAATGACTAGCACTAAATATATATGCAATAATGAAAAGCACTAAGCTTTAAGGCAAAAAATAGTGCATCAGTTATGTTGTTTTAAAATCGATTGCAAAATTTATGACATATTGCAAAGTGTACGACAAGCATAACGAAATTTCTTCTTCAAAAGATGTAAAAATAGCTTTTTAATTAAATGAATGAGAAATCTTTTGTGTAAACCGTTATTCTCAAAGTATATCTTGCGAAACCTGTTGATATTTAGATATTAAATAGTGGTTTACACAAAAGATTTCTCATTAATTTAATGAAAAAGTTATAATTTTTTTTCGTACGTTTTACCTATTTATTCAAACCTTATTACAGTGGCGGAATGCTGTCCATAAGGGCTTAAAAGCTGTGCCCAACCTTAGAAAAACGAACCATATGTAGATTATAATATTTAAAATTATATTATATACAAATAGATAAGGAACTAACATGCTCATTCATACAGACGGCAAAACAATCAGTGGTACGTGAGGATAAAGGCCATTTTCAAATAATCAATGGACAATTCTTGCCAGAACTTGAAAAACTGCAGACAGCCTACTTTTGATCGTAGATAAATGCACGTCGCTGAAGATACAGATATAACACTTGCACGTATTATAAGAATTTATATCTACATTTTAATTCTGAAGAAGAAATTATTGTTTTTTATAAAAAAAAATGTAAGTTAATAATTTTTTTTTCATGGTCTCTATAAAACAATTATACATTACTATAGTACAAAGATTAAGATACATTACAGTAAATGGAAAATAGTAAAAAATATATATAGACAAGTAAAGTGCAAGCAGTTTTATAACTATTTTGTGATATCGGTCAAAAGATAGTCGCAAAATTGTCTGTAGGTGATTTGAAAATGTCCACGGTCAATGAAGCATCATTGAGCAGTTGAGTTGCTCTGCCGATTGGCGTGTTCCGGCAAAGAGAAGTTCTCACTTTCGGAGCATAAAATAGTGCATGCGATCTCCCAAGAGTATTAGGAACGTAAAAGTTTAGCTCTCTCAATATAGGTGGATTACATATAGTTGCAGATATTAACTTAAAAAAATGTTTACCTAAAATATTTTTTGGAGGGTTTCTAAGGTAATAATATATATTCTCTCATATAAAGAAAGGTAATGCATAACCACTTTTGCACTCTTTCTATTTCGAGAATATGGTTCTGTTCAGAAGGGGCACAGATAATGGAACTGTACTACAAGATGCTGCGAACAAGTGCTTCATGCATTCTTCGTATTGCTATTTCATTAGTAAATGACCTCGCATTACGGAAAAAAAGAGCAAGCATTTTGTTGGTGCGGGAGACAATGTCACATATGTGGGATTTTAAAGAGAGATTTGTCTTGAAAATCACGCCGAGGTCCCTAATCTCATTTTTGCGAAACAAATTAACTTTATTCATGTGTTAAGGGAAGAGATTTGTTCTTTGGATTGTGTAAATGTAACGAAACTGCATTTCTGGATGCTGAAGGGTGGTTTGTTCATTTCCGACCATTTGTTATGTTGGAAACACATATTTTTACAGTAACTCTACGAGGATTCGCCCTGAGCTAAATAATTTCCCTTAAGGCCGATATCATCTTTGGAGATTCTTATGTTGCTGTTAGCAACTGCTGGACACCCGGTCACCTCTCATTGACTTACCGGTAGAACAAACTTTTCATACAAATTCTATGTTCTAAATATTGTAACGCTACGTTGTGAGATTCTATCAAAAGGATTGCCCGCGAAATTAGTGATGCCAATCAAATTGTTCGCAGTAAAAAAATAACGTGCGATATAAAGATGCATTCACCATCTATAAATATATAAGAACCCAATCAGAAAAATCTACAAGTCAGCTAATGTATATTTCATGACATTCAAATGGAATATTTGATAGTTTCCCCGGTTCGGAGGGGGGTTAGCCTTTACACACTTTACGAGTATATGAACGTACGTGTGCGAAGGGGCCGTTTGGGGAGAAGGGAGGGGCGGGGGTGCAACCATATCCTGAAACTGCCTCCTTCGCCCTTAACCCGTGAACCCTGCACTGGGAAGGTGGTGAAAAAAACAAACAGACCTAGGGGCAGTGGCGTGCACAAAATGGGCAAAAAACAATAATTTTAAATATTCGGCATGAAAAACCGACAACAAAACTAATGAAATACATTAACTTTGTTTGTACATATAATGTTATAATGTTATATAATGTTTCACTAGTTCCAAAGATTGATTATGGATGCATCAATAATATATTTATATAAACATACATCGTATTTTAGACGAAATATAAATTTTGCTTGTACACAAACTTAATCAGGAATGTAAATATTGTATTAAATCTATGATTAATATAAATATAGTAATTATATATAACTCTGCTGGTGCTTGGGTATGATCAAACCTAGATATAACTCTTGCACATTTAAAATAGTGTTGATAAATTTAAGGGATCCCGTGGTACTGCAAACGCTACGAAAAATATTAATGAAGAGGCAAGAGCACTCCTTCAAAGCACTTATCTGCGAATGCATATGAAGCCCTTATTATTTCAGAAATAATCAACAATTTTTATGAAGTTTTCTACGGTACGGTAATTATTATTTTTAAGGACCCTAGCACTTAAATTGATAACTATTTATTTATACCTGACTTTGTCATCTGACCTTATCCAAATATAATGGATAATAATAAATTATTGCGGGAAACATTTTTAAATCCAGTTCTGCCACTAGGGAGCGGGTTCCAATTATTGCCAACATACCGCGAACCGAGCTCCATCTAGCGAAGCAGCGACCAAATACATTGGATGAAAAGCGTGCGCATCCATAAATAACATGTATTTAATGAAGAGCGCCTGGTAACACAAAAAAAAATCGTTCAAATTAAGTCGCCCACGACCAGGGATAGTGTTCAGGTGGTCATATTATCCCGGTATCTCTTTCGCATAAACAAAAACCTTACTCGTGTCGTGTGTGACTACTTTACGTTGGTGAAAAACAATTTAGTTTTCCAATAAGACAAAATAATATTTTTTCCTCTTATATTTCAAATATCATAATTCACGTTTTAAAAACCTATCGGTGCGGGAAAGAAAGAAAGGTATGAGTCAAAAACCAATTTAAAACCTAGAAAATCGATCGTCAGTTACTGAAACTTGTAAAAAGAAATGGTCGAGGGGTAAGGCTCTCGACTACGAATCCGAAGGTCGCGGGTTCAAATTCCGGCGTGCGCAAGTAATTTTTATTTAATTAATTTGTGTTGTTTCACAATTAATTCATTTAAAAATAATATATAGTATATTTGCGCACGTTCCAGAGTGGAAGATACTCTCAGTATCGCCCTGGTGAAAGACCACCATTCAGAATTGAAACGTTGCTTGAAATGGCTTTTAGCCGTGTTTGGTGACCAGATCTGAATAGCCAGGTATATTCCCACCTTCCTCTTCTCCTTCCCCTCCCCAATACCTTCAGCCTCACAACATTCCCCAATTGGTCTCACTGGCTTCAGACGGTTGGGAGCAAGTGGGACTCTTGTGCTGTATTCATATAAAAAAAAATAAAAAAAAACTTTTCATAGAAGTGTGAGACATACCAAAAAAAAAACTCTACTGGTTTCCAATCAAAACACGACGATAAAATACACACACTTTCCTTCCTCTACAACATTAAAAACACTGTTAATGCACCCTAATTATCTGACGAAAGTTTTTCGTCTTTTTCTGAACATAAGCTCTCTTCTTCGCTAAAGTGATGAGATAACCCTTGCGATTCCCATCCATCAAACTACATCATTATCTCATCCATTTTCAGTATAAGCATCACGTATCTGGGACGAACTGCCCTCTGACGTACGGAATGTTCCCTTGAAGCGCATTTTCAAGGCTAAAAAGTTTTATTATTCTTTTTATTCTTTCCACCAACATAATAATGGTTAATTCTCATTATTTAATTCCATCCCTTTTTCCTTCCCTTCATGATTCCTATCCTACCAGAGACATTCATTTAAAAATACTTCATTTTTTAAATATTTTCACACATTACATGTTTTAAGTCACATTATGTGGAGAACGCTGCAATATTATTATTCGTTTTGTCCCACTAAGGGTTGGTTGGTAGAAATTACCACTAGTTCAACAATTATCGATCCTATATATATTTAAAAACATATTTTTTTAAATGTGTAATAAATACGTATGATCACATTTTTCAATGAAGAATAAATAAATAAAATAAATCAGAAATTGAAAAGGAAAAAATGTTGAGTCTTCAAATCACCAAACCTGTATATTTAGTCGAAAGGAAAAACGCTACAATAATAATAATAATAATAATAATTGGATGACTTGTATAGCGCCGTTTTTGTGAAAAATCACCTCAAGGGCGCTGTGATGTTGTGAATACAAACAAAACATCGTTTGGTTCCTCTTTTGGCCGCCTGCGTGCTAAATGAAATGACCGGACGACTGACGTCGAGTATGAAAGCGACTACATGCGAAAGCGAGAAGATATGGCTATAAAAGAGTGTGACCGATTGTCCAATATCTCTTCTTCATCCACTGTTACTCCAGATAATATATTGCGTTAGTCTCCACCATACCAATTTACAATATAAAATAATAAACAAAACGGGCTTTAATGTAGTGATTTAAATGGAGTGCTGATACCAACCCTGATGTATGGCAGTGAGGCATGGAATTGGCAGAGAAAGGGTGAAAGTAGACTGAATGCCGTAGAAATAAGATCTCTGAGACGAATGTGTGGTAAAACCATGTATGATCGTGTGAAAAATATTGAAATTCGTAAAGGATGCAAGGCTGATGTAAGCGTAATGAGTAAGATCAAGAAAGGGACGCTTATATGGTTTGGGCATGTGGAGCGAATGAACGAAGAAAGGAGTATAAGAAGAATGTATGACGCGAATGTGAATGGAAGAAGAAGCCGGGGACGCCCGAGAAAGACATGACACGATCAAGTGAATCAAATACTTGAGTCGGGCCATGTCAGAAGTCGAAATAATAGAAGAGAATGTATGAGACGGTGTACGAATGTGAATGAAGCAAGAAGTGTATAAGTGCCAAGATCGAGTGTTTGGCAGTCCGTCCTCTCTGCTTACCCCTGCGGGGAAACGGGGTGATGGTTAGTTAGTTAGTTAGTTTTAAATGGATTTTTTTTTCATTATATAGAATTTTAAAATTAACTTTCTTTGTATCTAGTCCCAGAGTTGAAGATTAGATCTAATAACTCGTAACGTGATTCGTTTCATTCATAACGCTTTTAATATTAAAAAGACAGAAGGATTAAGTTTTTTATCGCAATATAATTTATTAGGATTAACATTACGCCACTGAAATACCTACAATCCAAACGTGGGACTTTTATCAAATAAAAAATACACGGGTATTTTTAAGAAAAATGGTCAAATTCTTTGAGGGAAGGACAAGTCCTAACCATGAGAGGGGAAGGAAATGGAGGGGGGGGATATGAAGGGGTGAACGGGGGAGAGCCGAGGGCTGAATCTGAGTATTTCCGGGGAAAACTTTGAGGGAAACACAAGATTTTATACCGAAAAAATCACGATCTGAGAGGTTTGTGCCAGGGTTTTGGAGAACTTGCCTTGAAATATTTTTTTTATGTGAATTATATCGATGTGTATCGGTATTTTTGCAATCGTAAGCACATATAAAAGAGAGTTATACTAGATTCCTGTGAGTTGTGTGATTTTTTAAAAACGAGCTTATTTAGCAGCGAAGGGCAACGCTGAGAGAATAGAAAGAAGGAAAAGTCAGTAAAAGCTGACTTGTTTCACCATATCTTTATATTTAACGTTTCTTTTTAATTATTATTATTTAAATCCATAAAAAAGGAAATTACGTTTTCACTTAACTAAAATGATTACCTAAATAAATAAAGTAGAATTTTAAACATTTTAATTATTTTGCTCATTTGATTTCAGAAGGAACAACTTATTACCTAGCCTGTTGTTGTTCGTTAAATTTCGTCTGAAAGACAATTATATAAATTTTCCCCATCGTAGCTAATGGATTGCTTGCCATATTGTGTATGTATGGTGTATAAATGTATGTTATCATGTTGTCGTGTAAAGTGTGTGTGTACTGCCTGCGTAAACTGATCAATGTTCGGCTTCTCCAATTAGGGAGGGTCAAAAGCGATATGTATACTTTTAAACAAAACCCTCATATGTAATTCATTAATACTCTATTAATAATTAATACGTACCTATCAAACACATATACATAATCTCTTTATACTTGAGTATTATACTTTTTATTATATTATATTACCGTCAATACTAGGTTTTTCCGCTTCTATTTTTGTATAATGGCACTTAATATGAACTAAACTTGTCAATTTGATTGTCCTAAAACGGGATTTGTTCCTAGTTGGGCAGTCAAAGCTTTCTCAAATGTTTTTGTTAAGCAATGTGTGTTTGAAATAAATAAATATTATTATTACTTTAAATGAATTCAGTGTTTTGTTTCATGGTATAATTTTTTGGTGGACGTTCTAGAATTAAAGTTAAATAGCTTTTTGATACCTTTATTTTGTATAACCTGTAATTTACTGATGGATGTTTCATGTGCGTTTCCCCAGATTTCATTTAAGTAGTTTAGATTTGATTTAACCAGGCTACAATATATAACCCTTTTTCGATATTTGGTAACAGGTGTGATAATCTGCTAAAGACGCCAGGTAAAGAGGCGATTTTATCTTTAATTCGTTACATATGTTGTTTAATACTAAGTGTTTGTCAATACACATCCCAAGATATTTCACGTATGCCAGGATTTGCAATTAGCTCTTTTCTATTTTATGTAATACTACTGACACCGCACACGATTTCATAATGCCTATAGCCATTCTGGCTATGGCATCCTCGATATGGGGAATGTGGAACTGAAGGGAAGCCGAAGTATGTGAAATACCTCGCTATAGATCTAATCTTCAACTCTGGGACTAGATACAAAGAAAGTTAATTTTAAAATTCAGTATGTTTCTTTACATAAAAAAAAAACAATTTAAAAAAAATATACGCTCTGAGTGACTCACAGGTAGATTTCAATGAAGGCTGGTGTGCCTTTGACTTGGTGCCTTTTGGTTCAATCCCCGAGATGGCCTTAGAAAATACAAATAATACAGCGCTATGTCTCTCTTACACTGCCTTTTTTTAACATAACTCCATATAGGAGGCCTTGAGGAAAATAATTTCCCTAAATATCTATGTCACCTTTAGGGATGCTGTGTGCCTCGGGTATTGTTTAGAAAAGGAAGTTCTGGAAAGGAAAAAGGTATAGGTAGAGGGATGGGTAGGAATCTGGGTGTTCGTATGTCCAGGTGGGATGGACGTATTAATCGATCCCTCCCACTGCGGTGCAAGGCGATGGGCCGAAAGTCCGGCTGGAGAGTTCAAGGGGTTTCCCTCAACTGGCCTTTCCCGATTCGGTCCAACACGCAGCTGGTGGGCAAATGCATCCATCGACAAGACGTGGACGAAGCCCACCCCATGAAACCGGGCACCTCCGCTAAGTCAGCAAACGTAGAGATGAACTTGGGGAGACCTATGGCAGAGGTGATGGTTATCCAATAAATGGATTCTGGGGAGGCGACAACAATACCCGCCTCCCAAATTGAGTATTGCCATTCCATTCAATCGAAATGAAATCATGACATAATTTTTTGGTATTAGAACTTTAAGACACGAATGGAAAGACTTCTGTATCACGAAACATGCCCACATCGCATTTCTTTATTATATTACGTTCAGCCTGTAATATTTAGGTCCAGACCCAAAGAACTTACCACCGTGCCACGAATAAACGTTTATGAAACTGTGATGATCGAATTGCGATCAGCGCTGAACTGCTCGGTTAAGTGCTTCGCAGTGATACTTTCACATACCTGAAACAAAAGAAACATTTTTTAAATTTTTTTATGTGAATACCGCACAAGAGTGCGGAATGTTGTGAGGCTAAAGGTAGTAGGGAAGGGGAGGAGAAGGGGAGAGGAAGGTGAGGAATTACCGGGCTATTCAGATATGGTCACCAAACACGGCTAAAAGCCATTTCAAGCAACGTTTCAATTCTGTATGGTGGTCTTTCACCAGGGCGATACTGGGAGTTTCTTCCACTCTGGAACGTGCGCAAATATACCATACATTATTTTTAATTAATTAATTGTGAAACAACACAAATTGATTAAATAAAATTTACTTGCACACGCCGAGATTTGAACTCGCGACCTTCGGATTCGTAGTCGAGAGCCTTACCCCTCGACCATGGAGGCCGTCATTTTATGAAGAAAAGAAAAAGTTCTTTTTTTTTTAAGTAATACTTCGAAATAACTAAGCGTAAAACAAAATAAATTGCGGTCTTTATGTCACAAACTTATCGCTACAAATGGGGACTTCCTTCTATTCAACGATAGTTTTTAATCGAAAATAGTATTATTGGTATTGTCACAACCTATTCGGGGCTTCGGGAGAACGAACCCATAAAATCGTTTGATAAAGCTAATAGTAAAATACCAACAAACTTACATTACTTGCGGTTTAATAGACTTTCTGATATACTCGTACTCACCCCTACAAGTATTTTGCTTCCATTGGGGAAAACGACCCTCCGAAGAAATTCTGTCATAAACAGAAGTTATACACATGGAGAGGGTACCTAACTGTTCAACAATCAACCCCACCTTTGTGATATGCTATAACTTCGACAGGGGATATAATGATAAAAATAATAAAAGTTAATTTCTATAGAGCAATTTTGTGAAGGTTCACTTCTAGTTTGCTTCACACTAACTAATCTAACCTAATATAATTATAAAATAACAGATATATTATATATTTTCAATCAATGAAGATCGCTTACATAGGCTTGGTAACGAATACTTAAATGATATGGATGTATTTGACAATAATCTAAACTTGACAAATTTCAAAAAAAAGGGATGAACGAATTATTTCTACCTAGTGTATAAATTATTTGTTAAACACAACTTTTTACATTACTTATTTGTTATTAATATTAACAATGACTTTGTGGATTTTGGGGATATTGTGAAAATTATGGATATTGCCTTTTTTCTGTTATTTTATATTCATGTGTGTTTTTAGCTATGGTGCAGTTTATTCTTATTTCAAGTGTAATTAACTTTTGCGTATTTTTTTTATTTTAATTTTTATATGTTATTTAAAAAAGATGTACTGATATGTAAAAGCCCTGGACGATTAAATAAATAAATTAATAATATTAACAACTCTAAAAATGAAACCGGAATGAGACGGAAAGGATAACGGTAGCAGTTATATTACAAATAAAATTCGGGTAGAATCTTGTATTCGTGATAAAAAGGTAGCAGAAAAAGTATATGGGAATTCATTGAATATGATATTTGAGAGTTTTTAGAGCTGGATGTGGATTAGAGCGCAAGGCCAAGGAAGAGACCATGAGGTCCTGGGTTCGAGTCCCAGCTACTACCGTTACCTTTTTCTTTCCTGTGTCTTTCGGTTTTATGTTTCATTTGGAGATTTGTTAATATTATCTTCAATGATTATAAATATATTACAATGAGGTTTATACGCTTCAACGAGTTGTTCCAAAATTGAAACTATATTATATTACGTACATGTCAGCAAGAATAAAACTACAACTTAATAAATTCATGAGCAGCAGACAGACTAAACTCACGTGAACATTTTATAATATTATACAACAATTTAGAATAGTCTAGTCTAGGAGCATAAATAATCAAATGTAAAGTACAAATAAAAAAACCAAAGAAAATATATACTAAATAACCTAACCTAATATAATTAGAAAATAACAGATATATACAGAACATATAAGTGTTAATTAAATAAAATAATGTCATGTGCAAATTTCCAAAATTAGAATCGATGTACAGGCAAATCATTTTGAAGAGTGCACGTTTGAATGTATTTGTACACAACTACATTGGTTTAAACTGGTTCGAAACAGTTCGGAACATTCGGTTCGTACCCGCAGTAGTCCTACAGTGCAGCACTTACACATGGAAGAATCAAGCGAGTGTTTAAAAAAATATTAAAAGATTTTTCTGAATCCAGTCAAGCGATAAAGTACCTACCTATGACATATTTTAGCGGGCAATTCTTTGAATTCTATATTTGAAATGTACTTCTGTAGAAAAAAAAAGTTAGTTTTCAGATAGGAAAGTCAAGTTACATAGGTACCTAACGTAATTTCTCAAAGGTAACTTCTGTTTATATATAAGTTTGAAGAATCAGAATACTTTTATACTTAGGATAATTTTATGCCAAATCTTTTTTTTATTATTAACCCATTTACAAGGGAGATAATTACATGGTAAAACAATTTGTTTGTATTTCTGAAGTCATATTTATTGTAATAACTAAATATTGGATATTAAATAAATAAAATAAAAAATTAGATTCACGAATCAAAAGAAAAATTTTAAAAAAAAAGAAAAAAATTGTTACGATGTTTTGCGTTGTTTGTTTAAAACAAACTGTGAAACGCGAATGTGTGAAAGCATTTTAATTTTGAAGAACACATTTCAAAGTGATAGAGTAGCTTGGTGATGCCATAGTAATGATATTTTGTTGTTCCAAAAAAAATCTAAAATCAAATGCCAAGCAGATACCTACCAATTATTGCGATTTTATATTGATTTTATATCGACCAGCAACGTACCAGTTCCTATTTCTATTTCGGCGTTGGATTTTTGATATCTCCTTTGGTGATATATTTATTTTGATTCATGGTACATTTACCCCTCGAGCCATCAATCATCCACACAGCCTTGTTCCAGTTTGGAAAAAGCCTCAGTCTGATATTGGGTGGGAAATCCTCAAAATCAACACAAAGGGTAGAAAACTATTGGAGATTACTAGACGATACAAAGGCTTGTCATATAGTCAAAGAGAAAAGAAATAGAACATTTTTTCAAACGTTTTATTGAGAACGTTCGTATCAGAAACAAAACAATAAATGCACATGTAAAACACGTAATAAAAAAAAAAGAAATTAATAATCAATAAATATCGGGTAAGTGTGAAATTGCCTTCAGTAAGCAAAACAGCTATCACGCATATAAATACAGTAATTTAAGGACCAGTACTCAAACGTATCACTTTGCAGATTATACATTAATAAGTTGCTATGTGAGATCGATATACATTTTTTTTCTTAATTTGAAATAAGTTGTCACCGGGCAGCAAAACCTACATTTTTTACTCCAAATAAGCACAGGAATCACTGGTTAAAGTCGATCGGGTACGTGCCGTTACACCCTGTATAATGCAGATCGTGTTCGGGGAATGTCGACTTCTGATAATGGCAACAAGACCAAATATGTTGTACTGTTGTTAATGACTTTTAAAAAGTGTGCCGATTTATATGTGTGTTGATTCATGGAACCAGGCCAAGGTCAGCCTCACAGCAACCACAATTGAGGATGCCATAGTCCCACTGGCTCCGGGCAGTTGGAACTCGTCGGGGAAAGTATAAAAAATGAGTACTTGTATTGAATTTAAAACTACATAATACACTATTCTGTTTTTATCGATCACCTCTTTATTTGCGAGCGAACATTTTCCACTCTATCGACACAAATATCGTACATTCTAATACATACATTGCTTGTTCAAACTTCAATTGGATCGTCCGAACGGCGATGTACGAGTAGAGAGGATGTGGGCGTTGTGGACTATTTCGCTAAAGGTCTGGTTCCAATCATTATTTAAGCCAAAGTTTTTTCTCGATATTTTCCTCATTTTACTACATCAATATTATGTTTCCAATCCTGTATAACTCTAGAATTTTCCGAAGGAAAATGGTGTTAGTTTTGTGTGAATAATATTTAAAAGATTTTGTCTTATTATTGAAAATGTAATAACATGCATTACATCGCAACCTTAGGGGCCGCCAGCACTCGAAAATGGCCCTAAACATAACTTTTAGGTTTGCTAACTGAAGCAATTCTATAAATGTTTTAACTATATATTCTATACGGGTTATAGTTAGTAAGAAGTATAAAGAAAATTATGAAGATAGCTGCCAATAATATGGGATTAAAAATGGAGAATAATATTGACAAATCATGAATTTGAGATATGATATCGATGAAGATGACATAAATTGAACTGGTCTCATTAACTAAGTTGGTTAAGCGGTTGCCCCGGATAGGCAGAGGTCCTGGGTTCGAGTCCCAGATGCGACTGAACTCTTTTTATTATCTGTCGTTTTTTGTCCGTTTTCATGTTTCATTTAGGTTATGTTAATATTATTTTTTAAAATGATTAAAGGTATAAAGTTTCATAAAACAAACATTCTCAAACTGTAATTTTAATTATTCTGTATATTCCTGATGACTGACGGGGAAAGCATCGCTTTCGAAACATGTTAATATGTATAAATTAATCAAGTGGTGATTACAACGTAATTTTTATTTAATTTATTAATAATGACGCCACAAAGTGAATACCAATATTTTTGAATAAATTATAAATAAAACATACTTCACTTTGATATTTATTGGTATTCACAGGAGATTAGTACGAAGTAGAGGACTAGAATTTTTGTAACGTTTTTAGCACATTTTTTTTTTAATTCCTCCTTTGCGAGATAAGCCAGCCTTCGATATGTTTTTTGTACTCGGTTTTCTTTTCCATTTCTTGTAAATCTATCAGAAGAAAGTGAAATTTCGCAAAATATTTGTAATCTCTTCCTCCGAAAATATGAGCCTTTATATTTACCAAAAAGGACGAAACTGTCGCGTTTATAAAACGAAATAACCAAAGCGTGTAGGCATGAGACATTACCACCTGAAAGAAAATGTTAGTTGAAGAAGAAGCATACCTTTCATGGGCGTATTAATGGGGACATTTTAAATGAAGCGAACGGGATTCCGTAGGCATGGTTTGCCATGTACGTGGCATCACAGAGTCTGTGTATACAGGGAATTTCAGAGCACAAGGCAAAGAAAACAGAATACAGGAAACGAATATAGGGGAACGTCTTGGATACAGAAGGGCTGTGAAGTAAAGGATTATAAACGCCCCAATTATTGGAGGTTACTGTTTCTAACTAACGGCGCTTTGCGAAATTCAAAAGTAAATCCAGTTTTCTAAGAAAGCGGTACTGTTGTCTAGCGGCCGTGATATATCGTGATGCGATGGGCGTAACAAGACGGTCGTTTTAACGGTGGCCAGAGATGTCAAGTTCATCAAGACGGCAGACACAGTAAAGTTTTGTGGTGATGAATAGACGACCTAAACATAGCATTACCAGTATATTTAGAAGATGAGTCATCGGAAGACTAAAACTATAGATTTGAGGAGAGTGAGATGTTTAAATCGAACTACTCGTTTATAGGAAAAAAATTAACTAACCTAAAAACGAGTCTAAGCTGTAAAACTTAACCCAAGCACCTATCGTACATTCTTATGAAGATGTACTTACTAAATACTTATATAATATATGTACTTACTAAATATTTACATAATATATGTACTTACTAAATACTTATATAATATATGTACTTACTAAATATTTACATAATACATGTACTTACTAAATACTTATATAATATATGTACTTACTAAATACTTACATAATATATGTACTTACTATATACTTATATAATATATGTACTTACTAAATATTTACATAATATATGTACTTACTAAAATATTAAAAATTATCTAGTACCTATTTACATTCTGTAAAAACCTGATTAAAAAGTATAGTCACGATATTATTCCATATCTTTGCTGTTCACATTATATAAAGTTTCATGATTTCTTACAAAATCAATAAAAATATCGTCATTTTCGCTGGTCCAAATCACGTTTGCACTAATTTATTTTTAAATATTCACCATTATACGAGAAAAAACATTGCACAACTGTTTGTCACCACTATGGCGGTCGTCATGCAAATGGCGGCACCGCGATTTAACATTCCGCTCACAGTCAACGCTCTCTAGAAAACCTACGCCATCTGGTGGCCAAGTCTGTATCTTTTGCACAAGCTATCGCAAGTTTATATGGACAACATTTAGTGACGTCATTCACCGTTACATTACAGCAGCTAGATAACAGCACGGCTTTCCTGGGAAACTCTAGCCTAAGCTCACGTTTCAAGTAAATAAATACTCGTTGGAAGAAAAACGTTTCACAATACAACAAAAAATAAAACGCCTTTCAGGATTTTCAATACGCCCATCTAAAAGTTCGATAGACCTTTGAAGATCACAAATTGGGTCAAAAAGTATTACATTTCAGGAATTACGGGATGAAACTCTTAACAAAAATTACACAATTTCATAATTCGGTACAGAATCCCTAACTAAGCGCCGGGAATCCTTAGATTTCAGAATTTCTCCTAAACTTGTTTCGAGAGAATGAAACTGAACATCTGCTTTGTGCGGGGAAGACTGAGGGGGGGGAGTGAAGAAAGGGCCAAGGGGTGAGCCTGTTATAGGTAAGCGAGATATCACCCTCGTTGTCATGGCAACATCTCACCCCGCTCAATTGATGCACCTTCCTGAGATTGTTTGTGTACCGACAGCACTTGTCTTTGGTACTTGCAAGGAGCTTTTAATGTCTCCGTTCCTTACGATATAACATCTTTTAGGTATTCCGTTATTATATTGTAAAGGGGACTTTCAACGCTTCAAATCTTTTAAAGGAAATGTTTTCAGCACACAGGTAAATAAACATCACTGAAATGCTATAGTCGCAAAAGGAATTTATTTGTTTTTGATACATGCAAGATGTTACAACCCGTTGAGTATATTTTATATACTAAGGGTAGTCAAAATATGAACTATCTTCACAGTAGCAGAAGTTGCAGTACGAGTATGTTAGGATATTAAGAGCTTCTTATAGAACGTTTTAGATCTAAATATAATCGCATATCCAAAAATATATTCGTAGAAGAATAACAATCAATAATCGAGGACTTATCTCTACATATAAAATGAATGTTTGTCTGTGTGTCCTCGATTTTCGGGAAAATTACTCCACCGGTGAAAATAGCACAGTTTGTTCTTATTAGAGCCGGGAACGTTTAGAGAGTTGTTTGAATTAAATCCAATACGTAAAACTGTTGTTACAACGTTTTAAAATTAATATGAAAAACATTGAACCCGCCATGTTCTATTGAGGTTAACCCAAAGAAATACCACTCTGGTTAGCCACAGAATACATATTAAAAAGAAGAAGCTTTGTTTGAGTAGAATATTTCCGAAATGGAAAATACAAGTAGGTACCTACTTAAGAACTTTATTATTTAGATCGTCATGAGGCATTACTATCGCTGTCAAATCAATTATAGCACCCAAACGACAAGCAAGAATTCACAACATCATAATTTTAATAAAAACAAAAACCGGAGCATGGCCGGGTACAATTCAGCTAGTATCAAATAAATAACATGGAAAGACGGAATTATCAAAATGTGTATATTACATATTCCTATATGCAAATTCAACAGAAAAATCTACCGTAAATATAGCTAATAAAGCATTGAATAACCGAGCAAATATGAGAGCACAATTTGTCAATTACTGATATTTCAATTGTATTTTTAGCAATGCAAACACTGATTCGAATAAAACGGATGTATTGAAATCGGAACAGGCCCACGGAATTACACTTATTTGTTTGTGTACTGAGTAATATTAACAACTGCAATAAAAAAAATCTGTGTTCCCGCCACATTATAATAGAAAATGAGTAATCTGAGTATATTGCCTGTTGTATGCTTATGATGCGGTGATGATTGCTAACAGTGCGGAAGATCTACAGTTCCTCGTATCTAGGATGAACAAAGTATGTACGAGTATGAAGAATGAGCTAATGATGAATGTAGTAAGCAAGTCTCTAAAGTCGTGATGTTTGAAAGAGAAAGTACGAAAATAGAGTGCAAGATGGTTTTGAATGGTGAATACTTAAAGCAGGTTGATTAGTTTGTATACTGGGGAAGTATGTTTTAGAGAGATGGAAAGACTGGTAGGGATATTGACAGAAAGCTGAATGCAGGAAACTCCATTAACGGAGGACTGAACGCGGTTGGCGCTAACAAAAAAATGTCCTAAGAAGCGAAGTTAGCAGTCCAAAATGGAGTGCTGAAACCTACCCTGATGTATGGCAGTGAGGCATGGAACTGGCAGAGGAAGAATGAATGTAGACTGAATTCTGTATAAATGAAATCTCTGAAGTGAATGTGTGGTAAACCCGTGTATGATCATGTGAAAAAATGATGAGATTCGCAAAGAATACAAGGCTGATGTAAACGTAATGAGTAAGATTAAGAAAGGGACCAGAGGGAGATGGTTTGGGCATGTAGAGCGAATAAACGAATAAAATAGTGTAATGAGAATATATGACACGAATGTGAATGGAAGAAGAAGCCAGGGACGCCCGGGGAAAATATAGCACGATCAAGTGAATCAAATGCGTCGGGCCATGTAAGAAGTCAGAATAACAAGTGAATGTACGGTCCGTCCTCTCTGCCTACCCCTACGGAGAAACGGCATAATAAATATAATAATATAAATAGTGTACGATGACGAGTTTTGTTTAACTAGGGTTGGGCCAAACAGCGACATCTTATTTTTCCAAAGTGACACAAGCATACAAAAATCAAAGTTGTGCTTTTCTAATGATCAAAAATTGTTCAAAAGCTCAAACGAACCTATAATCGGCTTTGAAGGGGACCTTTCAAATGTCAAAAAGAAAATGGAACTGATCGGCGATTTCATGATAATGTTTTATTTGAATTTCTGTGAAAAGCCCAAACCGAAGTGATATTGAATTTTTTAAACGCATATTTTCGCAGAGTGCTTTTACTTACCACATTATTGAAAGCATCTCAGAATCATCTAAAAAACAACTTGCGCCATAAGTATGCAGTGATACATACAAAGACTCCAGCAGCAATCCGTAAAAGCGGAGCTCTATAGTCGAAGGAACATTCACGTGGAAAAACACGTGTTTTCCAGTCAGGTGGAGGGGAAGAACTTTCAGAAAGAAATCATCCCCTGTGCAGCAGACTGTAAGGGGCACAGGACGAAGGGAAAGGTGTTTCTTTTATGTTTCCCTCCCGCCGTGACATTCGTAGGTACGTAATAGGTGTTTCAACAGAAAGCATTTTCGGTTTAAAATGAGACCATTCCACACATTCCAAGGTGAAGGTCTGATTAATACAAAAAGAACGGCAAAATCCGAAGTAGAAAACAAGACAGCAAAAATCCACTATGCATCCATGTACTAACGAGTAGACATGGGCCGATTCATTCGCAGTAGATCAGTCTTATTAACCATGTCTTGTGAATTATTCAATTAATTCAGTCCTTTTATTCATATAAAAAAAATTATATAATAATTATAGAAATTAAACAATTAAAAATATATATATTTAAAAGCATTGTATTTTTGCTAGTATTGAAAATAGCATTTATACAATAACATGTAAATAACAATCTCACTCAACTAAATAATACGAAAAATGTTTATAAACATTAATGTAGTAAATAAAAGATTCGTTTCTAAGCACAATATTGCTCGCCAAACACAAACCGACTAAAAGTAAGTGACGGTCAGCCACAGAAAATAAAGTATCAAATCACTTGACACCCTACCATCGACCAAGTATAACATCGATGCACCCCGAGATTCTTACATACAAATTACGTGACATTCTCACCGGACTACTAAAACTGACGGCTTCGCCCTGCTGGAACCAAAGACGAACGGATTCGCCGCGGTCACTGAGAAATGAATTAGGAATTTGCGACTAGCGTCTTGAAGCGACTTAACTAACTTGCGTCCTACGAACCTAGTACGGGGAGACTCGATATCGACGGACAAGAGTCGTAGTGACTAGACGTTACAACTGAAAACGGAATACGTTTCTTAAGTCTTTGAATTATGGAATACAGACTGCGATAGCGAATACGGATGAAATCAGAATTACTGACTGGGTGACTTGTGACGGTTTGCGTGATGGAGAATGTGCGGGCTGCGGTCAAACGGTGACCTATGGATTTTCATGTCCTGCACAATACAACACATCTAGTGACTTGGCGGTACCGCCCATTAGTATCCGCGCCTTAATTATTGTGCCGAGCGTTAGAAATACAGATGCAAAGCCTAAGGAATCGAGAATTAATTCCGTGTCAAATTGAGAATTAGACCGAGTACGTCATGATATTGAATATATTCATTCAATTTTACCCATGTCCACTTACGAGTTGGGAAATCTAAAAGTAGTGTCGACTTAGTTAAAGGATTTCGCTAAACAATAGCAGAAACCTTTCCCCTACTAAAATAAATATACTTTTACGGTTGTGTTCATAATTCAGTATCGTGTTTACTGCGTGAAAAATCGCGTCCTTGTATTTGTCCACATCATCCTTGGGCTGCTGTTGTATTTTATGCGGATAATACTTGAAAGTTGTTTTTTCAAAGCAAAAATGCTAACAAGGGGGAATATTTTGTTGATTTTTAATTATAAACTTACCTGTTAATTGAACGTTTGCTTCACCGTTATTCGTTTTATAAACAACACTGAATTTATGACAACAAATATTTCCTTCGAATAATAACGCTTTAAAAAACAAAAATCTAGAATATCAAATTATATTTACTGGGAGGGCGACACAAGAGACAGGGTAGTGAAAAGAATAAATGTTTTTTTTTCCCTTTGATAACTAAAGTTTTCACAGTGAACGGAACCAAGATTAATTTAATTTAATTTAATCGAGATGAATTAAATACATCTAATTAAAATAAATTAAATAAATCTAATTAAGGTGAAATAAATATATATATATATATAATTAAAATAAAGTAAACAAACTTAATTAAATAAACGTAACTAAGATAAATTAAATGCAATCAAGATATATTAAATGCAATCAAGATAAATTAAATGGAATCAAGATAAATGAACTTTAATTAAAAAAATATAATTAAGATAAATGAAATTAAGATAGATTAAATTGACATAAATTGAGATAAATGTAATTAAGATAAATGTAATTAAGAAAAATTAAATTAAGATATATTAGATTGAAATAAACGTAATTAGGATAAATGTATTTAAATTAAATTGAGATAAATTAATATTAATGAATTAAATTTAATTGAATGGATTAAATTACATTAATGTAGATTGAATTAAGATAAAATAAAATTAATTTCATTAAGATAAAATGAAATGAATTTGATTAAAATAAAAATAAATGAATTTAATTAAGATAAAATGAATTAAATTTATAATTAATAAGAAGTACTTTGTTTATACCAATGTTATTAATATATAAATATCTATATGTTTCAGAAGTGATGCTTCCCTCATCAATATGAACAGCATAGTAACTTTTATTTAAGATAAACTGAATCAATATTAATTTAATTAAGATTAATTGAATCGAATTTAATTAAGATAATTTAATAAATTGAGATAAATTTAATTTAATAAATAAACATAAAATATGAATTTAATTACGATAAATTAAATTTAATGACTTTAAATAAGATAAATTAAATTTAATGAATTTAATTAAGATAAATTAAATTTAATGAATTAAATACAATCAAATAAACATAATGAATTAATAAAGATAATTTAAAAATAATAATTTTATTAAAAAAATTATGAAGATAAATTTAATTTAAAAAGAAAATAAGATATTATAATTTTAAAATGTTATTAAGATAAATTTAATTTAGTTAAAAAAAAATTTTAAATAATTAATTGAATTAAACATTTAAGACAAATTTAATCTCTTAATCGTTTTTCACTTTTATCTCTTAATCGTTTTTCTTATTAAGCAAATTAAAATTAGTGAACAATGACGTCTTAATAATAATAATAATAATAATAATTGGATGACTTGTATAGCGCCGTTTTTGTGAAAAATCACATCAAGGGCGCTGTACAAATATTTCTTAACTAATTATGTACAGACAGATACAGAAAAACATACTTACCTGGCACTTACCATCTTATCTATTTTTTACTGTTAAAGAGATCATGATGTACAGGAGCTAAGCGCTGAATATGATTAAGTATTGACCTAGAAATTCCAGGCAAAATAAGTAGTGTAAATTTCAATACACCGGAACTCACCATTCGAGAGTTTATCAAAACAGAGTTTCTATTCTTTATTGTTAAGATTACCTTACTAAGGTTGTTTTAATGAAAGCCCTTATTCTTGCTTAAATTCCTTAATCCTTTAAAGGTAACCCTTACCCCTTTCTTCGCATTTGATGTCCGTATAAATTATTTGCGCAAGTCTTAAATTAGCACAGTAAACGTTATTACAAGCACATAGTAAATTAGGCTTGACTGCCCGAGCACCCGGCGGCCTTAAGCGCAGACTTCAGGGAGAATATTCCCATAATTTGTAGTATTTACAAAGGAAAAAGAGACCACAAAAGATTAAGTGTCCCAACTTTTCACTTCTCGCGTAAAAAACACAGTTGAACTCTCAGACAATTTTAGTTTTTTCACGGGCCGTAATTTACGTCGCGGTGGTACAAGAAAAAATGCGATAACTCATGTTGCGAAGTCTGCTTTATTTAGTTAGACACCTTTTTGTGAAGTTGCTTGAAACTCTTTAAATCTTCAACTTTGACAAATTGCACAAATATAACCGCTTTTTCATGGAGCCCACACGAGAATGCTTTATTTTTTTACATTCAATCCTCAAGTATTTCATACCCCATCTGAAATAATTTGCCTTGCAATTAAAATTGAATTCAATACTAATTATTGTTGCTCTTAAGGGAAAACTGAACACGACACGCGTTCACAGGTGGCGCTAACTTCAATATTTTAGAAAAAAAACAAAACACTTTCAGCAAGCAGGACTTTAAAATATTGTAATGAATTGTTTGTTGGCGAGTTTTTATTGTAGGTTGAAAGAGTTCTTAGAGAAACTTGAAAATACAATATATTATTGTAAAATTAGCATACACATTATTTTTTACATAAATGCCGTGTTCGTGTGTATAAGTCCATTTGAATTTTGAAGATTAATATGCATATATTATATTGGTACAGTTTTCTGATTTACGGTATATTAATTGTAAAATATAATATAATAAAAAGTTATTGGAATTGAATTCAGAACTTCCTGTCTTATCGGGACAACGCTCTAATAACTGAGCTAATGAGATCTAATTATTTCTCTAATACATTATATTGTTAATACTAGCGCTGATCTGTGAAAAATCACGGCATAATTATGTATTTTTGTAACGTAATTGAAATATATTTTATAAATTTAAAAAAATTGTTATTAAAAAAATTAAAATAATATTGCCACGGCCGAGAATCGAACCCCGATCAAAGCTTGGAAGGAAACTATTCAATACTAATACAAATTCTACAATATATAGTCCGCACTCTATATAATCCATAATACAAGCTCTACACTCTACAGCTCACACTCTATATAATACATAATAGAAACTCTACAATCTATAGTCCACACCCTATATAATCCATAATAAAAGCGATACAGTTTACACTATATAATCCATAATACAAGCTCCATTCGCTAGAGTCCATACTCTATATAATCCATAATACAAGCTCTACACTCTACAGTTCACACTCTGTATACTCGTAATTCATAATATAAGCTCTACACTTTACAGTTCACACTCTATATAATCCATAATACAAGTACATAATACACTCTACACTCTAAGATCTACGCTCTAGACTCCACAGTCTACACTTTACATTCAACACTATAAGTACCTAAAATTGAATTAAAATTGTGAATTCAGTGGAAGAATTCACAGGATAAAAAAACTTACATAACTAAATGTAGATTTCATGAATAAATTGCAATAGACAAATTTAAACTTCATCTGGTGGAGTTATGATGTACAAATGGGAACACAAGTACTCTACATTGTGTAAATGTCAACAAATTTAAGTCTCAGAGCATAACGTTGAAGAGTGTCCAATCCACCAGCTCCCCGGGGACACATCTATAGAGAACGACGCGACGCCAGTTGCCTCTGAATGGCAAAACATTTTCAAAATTCCTATGTGGTCTACAGTGAAGAGTAATCAAGTATTGAAAACAAGAAAAAAAAAGATTTTCTAAAAATAAAAAATAAAATAATGTGACGAGAAATCATCAATAAGCAATAATTAATAAGAAATAATTAATAATAATTGTTTTTAGAAATGTACATATAATGGAAATATTCTAACGATTTTATTATTCTCTTAGTGGTTTTCATAGATAATATAAACAAAGGGAGATATGGCACGGAAGCGTGCTGACTGTCGCCGGGCTACGACCAAACTACACAAATTATCAAAGGTTTTTTAAAAAAATAATGTAAATCAAATTTAATAATGTTATTATTAAAAGTAAATTAGTTTTTATTATTGAGACAGCTGTTTCGGCGTTTAAGACCATTTTCAAACTTTTAAGGACGGTAGTAACATTATTAAATTTGGTTTACATTAAATTTTAAAAAAATTAAATGGAGTTCTACGAATTTAACACAAAAACAATTAATAATGAATTATCAAAGTGGAGAAGCCAATGAAAGTTATGCATTCAGTTTGTAGAAAGAAAAAAAGCCAGGGCGCCGCTGTGTGCTGATACGATTTGCAGTAGTATGGGTGAACGATGTTGACGACACTTTTATGCGAAAGGTTTCATGGCTGATTTCAGCCGTTTCTATTATCTATGGTACTCGTATATCCCTATAAATGTATTTCGCAACATTAAAACGTATAAACCATAATATGAATAATACAATAACTGTCCAATCCCTACCTAGTGACATTAGAAATACAGAAACCAAAAGTTCCTTTAAAAGTAAGATGATTGATCACATCCAATAAACCTGTCTATCAAGAGCATTTCATATTTAATAAAGTGTATATATGTACTGTATGTATGTATCAGTGGTGTGCAGTCCATAGAGACTGAAAATCTGTGCCTACCTTCAAAAAATATTGTTGTATGATAAATCTGCAGCGAAATCAAATTCTTGGGGCATGTCATCACTGATGACCTAAATGATAAAAATGACATAGAACGCCAAAGAAGAGCGCTGTGCGTACGCGCCAACATGCTCGCCAGAAGATTTAATAGGTGCAGTTCTCCGGTAAAAAAGCAACTATTCCAGACATACTGCATGAGCTTTTACACTAGCGAACTATGGACTAGATATACACAAGGCGTCATGGACACACTCCGAGTGCAATATAACCATGCTTACAGGGCGCTGTTCGGCCTCCCTTGGAGATGCAGCGCCTCGCAGATGTTCGAGAAGGGTGCATGGGTTCGCTGCTTTGATGCGCCACAGAATAGCCGGGACGAGTCAGCGCTACCGGAGATCGGAAAACACTCTTGTCCAGGCCGTCGCCCAGTGGCATGGCGCGCCCCTACATCGTAGATGGAGAACTTCCCTCAGGCCATTGTAGCATAAGTGTTAAATATGGTATTTTAATTTAATTTATTTTTTATTTTTTGTTTTTATATTATATTTCTACAATGTGTAATTTTCTATTCTTAAAATGTATTCTTTTTATATGGCAGACAGAGTATTGCACTCACCGCTTTGTTCTGCTGAAATAAAACATTATTATTATTATTATTATTATTAAAAACTTCTCTAATTTTGGGAAAAATAAAAATTTTACGTCAAATTTTTCTTTTTCTTTCATTTAACTTTACTAATTTTTTACAACGATCAAGATAAGATATTAATAAAAAACGGTATTTTCAAGGGCAACAAAACATTCAATTCAAATCAAATACAATCGACAAGACTGCAGCCTACCCTTGGTCATAGAGTAATGAACGCCACTGGAATATATTTACAAATGCGTATTCTGCCTAAGTCTCATTTGTCTGTATTATTACCATTGTGTTCATATTATATAATATGTTTTTGTTAAACTGAAATTCAACTGGTTTAAAATAATTTTCAATATTTAAATTGCTTTATTATTATTATTGTTAATTACTAAATAGTAATTTCTTTGTCATTTTTATCATATACAATATTCTAACTTGAAGAACCACTCTTGTAAATTGCCATCGAAACACTGGCGTTTCACACCTAGTGAAATGGGCAATACGTCAGCACCGATAACAAAAGAAGTGAAGTTAGCAGTCCATAATGGAGTGCTGATACCAACCCTGATGTATGGCAGAGAGGCATGGAACTGTCAGAGGAAGGATGAAAGTAGACTGAATGCTGTAGAAATGAGATTTCTGAGGCGAATTTGTGGTAAAACTATGTATGATCGTGTGAAAAATGTTACGATTCGTAAAAAATGCAAGGCTGATGTAAGCGTAATAAGATTAAGAAAGGGACGCTTAGATGGTTTGGGCATGTAGATCGAATGATCGAAGAAAGGAATGTAAGAAATATATATGAGGAGAATGTGAATGGAAGAATAAGCCGGGGACATCCGAGGAAGACATGGAACGATCAAGTTAATCAAATACTTGAGTCGGACCATGTCAGAAGTCAGAATAACAGAAGAAAATGTAAGAGACGTTGTATGAATGTGAATGAAGCAAGAAGTGCATGCCAAGATCGAGTTGTTTGGCGGTCCGTCCTCTCTGCCCCTACCCCTGCGGGTATTGCTTATTATTATTTTATATTATTGTATATACGTAATTAATAATAATAAACAATCTATTTCAGGTACAGGTAATAATCAGTATAATAGCAGCTTATCCAAGAAAGATTTATCCAAAATATATAAACATGTAGAAATATTTATATATTTTAAGTAAAGTGGTATATACAAAGTGTATTTTCAATTTATATAATTAAAGATTTATCCTTTCCGCTCCATATTAAATACGTCTGATGGAATACATATACTCTGCATATATTAATTCTATAACAAAAAGTATTTGGAGAACAAGGCGGCTTATAGATTCAAATCTTTTAATTTGTCTTCAAAAACACGGAAACGAAAAAGTATTTACTTTAATTTGAAAGCCTTCTGTGTTCTTAATGTTGATTTTGTTTATTTGCCAATTCGTATTTTTCCTCTCTGTTTCCTTTCCGTGTTTTATTTTTAATAAGCGTTAATCTTTTATTTTCAGGGCACTTCACAAAAGAAAAACAGGAAATTAATTATCTAGCCCAAAAGAAAAAAAAAAGTCGCGGTAAAAGGGAATAAAAGGTTCTTCTGATAAAAAGAAAATATAATTATCTCGCTCTGTTGTCATAAAAGTAATCAAACTTTCAAACAAATAATATTCAAAGGTGAAGACTTTAAATGCTTAGTTGAAAATTAACAAATTAACATCTAAAATAGAAAAATCAAACACAATAATTGAAAAATTTCATAATTCAGTCTATTTCTACATAATATAACAAGAAAAATATTCAATAAACAATTACAGATGTATTATGTGTATTAGCCAAGTGTATTTTTAAATATGTTCTAGTTTTCTAGCCACATGAAAAGAAACTAAACACTCGTATTACTAGAAATGCCAAAAAAGATTTACTCCAAATAACATTCTGCCGGTTAGCATAAAAAAATATTAAAACACAATGTAAAAAATTCGATTAAAAGTAATGATAGGACATTTACCGGTGCACTCACAAGTGTATATTCATGGGTATTTTAAAATTATAAAATAATTTGCAAAATTACTGCCTCAACACAGGATAGCCCAGTGAGGCGGGTTATGTGAAACTTCAACTATAACCGTTAATATATTATTTTCTATTTTACTTTATAAACTACTGTACACTTACATAATTATATTATACATGTGTTTTAGTTATAGTTAAATTTAATTACAATAAAGATATTATTAATATTATTATATTTTAATACTGATCTGTGATGGAATTTCATTAAAACAATATGTTAACATTTTTTTTAATAACTGTTACAACAGCCATTTTCAAAGTGAGGTTAGGCCAATAAATGTTATCTATCAATTAAACACAACAACAATTAATATATAAAAATGTGTAAATTTGATCCGATGTTTATATTCATATATATTCTTAAACATATTTTTTTGGATGTAAATGAAATTTAGAATTTGAATTTTACTTTTTTTTGTATGTAAAATAAATGTAAGCGGAACCGAAACTGGAAAACGTCTCATGTGAAAAGGAGACAACAAGTAAAAGGAAAGTGGATAAAGCACGCACCTACTATATTTGTTTTTCTAAATTAGTCCAGTTAGAAGGTGAGTGAAAAATACGTCGGGTGTCGCGGTTTCAATCCTCTGTTAGCTAAGTCCTCCATCACTGCATAAGCGACATGTTCCGAACACCTATAGTGATGAAAGTAGGAGGGATTGAAATATTATCAGGTTATTCGTACTCCGGGAATGTTAGTTTTTTTTAAAGTGTCTTAATTTGAAAAGAAGATACACAGAAAACGAAAAAAGGGCAAAGAACGCTCCTATTAAAAAACGTTAAACTGACTCAATTTAAAAGGAAGATACATTAAGAATAACGAAATCACCTGCACAAATGCACCACATAATTACTGTTACAAGGTGATTCAGAGCTGTGACCATTATATAGCAGCACATTCAGCATCTTTAATACGATAATAACCATAATACGCTGCAGTCAAAAGCCCAAGTGATGGGTGAGGTACAAGAGATGTACGCCATCGTCGGCACTCATGCTCCAAAATATCTGAAAAACCCTTGACTCTGTGCAGAAATGGACGATACATTTGATAAATTTGCCTATCTTAACAAACGGATTGCAATCTTTGGAGCACAGACGTCAGGTGGGGTTGACATTTGCCAGATGAGAACGTGTCGCTTCTATGACTCATTCTTGTGTTCAATAGCTCGGCTGTGAAATCATTTACCGCCCTCTGTGTTTCCTCTCTGCTATAACATGGGTCTCTTCAAGACCCAGATTTACTCATTTCTAACCTCTAAAAGACCCTCCACACAGTATCCCCAGAGATGACATAGGCCTTGAGGGAAATTATTTCAATCAGGGCCTCCTATTTGAAGTTACTGTAAAAAAGTAGATGTACGAAAACGTTGATCAATTTCGAATGAACTAAATTCGTCGAATAGACGTAATATAAGAATAGGAAGTAATATTTATACAGCGCCCCTGAGGTGATTTCTCACAAAAGCGATGCTATGGAAATGGTCCGATTATTATTATTATTATAACAGATCGATAAAATTATTAGTAAGTATTAATATCCATTTGTTATGATAATAAGTCGAAACAACTTTGTATACAATATTAAGTAATAAGTCATTCTCAAAGCCAACAGGTTCCAAAGCATGATCTAGTAAAGCCGAGCAACCCGGCGGGCAGGTGGGGCGGGGTTAGGCAGAGGTGGAAATCAATTTCCATGCTTGATCCCGTCAAACGGAGCACCCCCCCCCCCCCCGATGCAATCAGAGAAGTTAATTTAACAACACACTGTCAGAACGTGGGTAGATTGATAGATTACCTTAAACAATACGGGCCCACCGCTGGCAGACTCGTTGCAACCTCTCACACTATCTTGTTAAAGACGCGTCTAGTGAAGAGTCGTCATTTTATTTTATTTGATAAACCAACAGTTTAATATAATTATTAAGTATGAAAAAATATATGTAAAAATGAACTATTAATAGGTTTTCACTTAACTGTACAATAAATTAAGGGGGAGAGAGATTATTTATAGATTCTAAATAAATGTAATATTTTCTTCGATAGTTTGTCGTTATTTTGTGGGGTCATTATGAATAAATCAATGAGAATTACTAACGATATAAAATAACTTTGTTGAGTAATATTTATTAAATTAACAGTAATTACTTTGTTTAAAACCACTGTACTTAATACGTAAATATCTACATGTTTCAGGAGCGAAGCTCCCCTCTTCAGATAAAACAATTTACCTACTAAAAACAATGCCAAGTATAGACAAATGATAAGAAAATAGAAAAAATTAAAAACACAAACAAAAATAAGTGATGAAAGTAGGTAAGTAATTAATTAAAAATGCAAACATAATCGAAAAATAAAAAAAAAATATTATAAAGTATTAGAAATTAAAAAATAAATAATTTATTACAAACAAATAAAACAATAATAGTTAATAATGTGAAAATAAATTTAAGAGATAAGTACTTAGTTTTTTTTTTGTTATTAATAAAATTTTATTAACTATTAATACTTTTTCTAATTGTAAACCAGTTGTATTTGTACATAAAAATTTTTAAACCTTTATTTATGTCAAAATAATGATTTATTTCCAAAACATGGTTGGCAAATTCAGAATAATTATTATTACTTAAATACCTTAGGTGCACTTTAACTTTTAGTATTAAAATTTCTTGAAGTCTTTCCAAGATAAAAAAATTGTTATTTTAAGACCCCCGATTTATTTAAAATATCATATTTATCCTTTTAGTAAAAAAAAAACAAAAATAGGGCTTAGTAAATGCGAATTACAAAAGTTGGGTCAAGTTTTTTTTTATTTTTAAACGTACTGAGAAAGGTTTGGAATTATTTTACTCCACTTTTATATTGTTTTCAAAACAGTTATATCAATTTAATTTATAGATGCCCGAGTAGCGTGTGACAACAAATGTGGTTCTTCCCTTTTCCCTTATAGTCCTTTCATACTGCAAATTAATCCCTTGTGAAATTTAATTATTGTCATCAGGATCAAATATTATTAATATCATTAATCGATATTCACTTAATATATCGTACCACCAATTCCATTGTTCCCAAATTCTATTGTTCGCCAAAGTAACTGACAATGACACCCCTCCCCCAGAATAATAAATAATATTTCATAATACGTAATAGGAAATTGTTTATTGATGCTTTATTCATAGTGATTCGAATCTACCTGCTACAAAATCTACTTTGAATTAAATATTTTCCTATAAGTTTACAAATGTTGAATAGGATATTTTTTTAAATACTACTCCCTTCTTTGTTGATGCATTCATCCTATTTAGATAGTTAGTAATAGTTTTTCACACTCTATGCCAGTGATGCACACCATTTTGCTAGAGAGCGATTTTTTTCATTTTTAATTTGTTCACGGACCGCAGCGCTTAATAATAATAATAAAAGTTAATTTCCATAGCGCAGTTTTGTGAAGGTTCACCTCGAGTGCGCTCTATACTAACTAACCTAATAAAATTGTAAAATAACAGATATACTACATAGTATATCTGTTATTATAATATATATACAATATGCAAATTTAAACTATGATATAAAATATTCATGAGCAGGTATTATAAAATAACAATTTAGAAACTAAGGGTGTAAATAATCAAATATAAAGGCTTAAGGTACATACAGCTTGACATGGTTAACTTTGGAATCAGTGGTGTCGCAAACCTATTTGTATTTTTAAAACAGTAACTTTTTAGTAAATCAATGGTAGAACGAAAAAACCAAGCGCCGGAGGGTTTTTTTTCGTTCTTCCAGGGCAAATCAAAAAATGCTACCGAATTTAATCATTCTAAAGTATTATATGTCGATGCATGTACCGATGACTCGAACATTTGTAAAACGTAAAACTAAGTCCCGCCCGTTCAAGGGTACAACATATATTTCGAAGAAGTTTTGATACGTACTACCCGTATTCGGTACTGTTTACATTTGACGTATAAATACGTCACGCTGGGTTAACAGGTTAAAAAAGTATGAAAAAAGGGAGTCCGGAAACCTAATCTACCCTTACCAAATTAATAAAAACATTTTTTTAATAAAAAACAAACAATGAAAAAGTAAATAAAAGTAATTACGTTAGGTTAGATTGGGTTATTAGTTTTAATGACTTTTAAAAAATGTGCCGATTCGTACGTGTGTTGAATTATCATGCAACCCCTTACAATATACCCCAAATTGGGGATGGCATAGGGCCATCAACTCTGGGCAGTTTTGACTTTTGAGTGGTAACGAGATAGTAATAAAAAGAAAGTGGAGAGAAAACGATATATTTAACATTTAAAAACGTGATCACTCAAAACACGAGAATTTTATAAGAAGCATTGCTTTATAGAAGGCAAGAGTGCATGTGTGGTTGTGGATGTGTATGAGAGAGTGTGTGTATAACGCAACTATACATTTTATTTTTCGCTGCCATTATCACCTAAAGCTTAATGGCATGAAAATCTTTTTTTTTCAAAAATCTATATTTGGTGATTTAAAACTTAACCGAATTTAATTAAATTTTAAAGAAAACCGTTCACCGTAGCACTGATATTTGCAGTACCAATAACCCAATAGGTTGTTTCATTTCAATTCCATGCTGGTGCACACGATATACAAAGCCGAGATGAAACTGATGGAAACTCGAATACTCAATCTATATTCCATTTTAAATTATTAATTAATAAACCCTTCCACTCGCTCAAAACGAGACATTGCACAATTTCAGCTTTGGTGTATATAAAAATCTCTATCATATAAAGTCTAAATAAATCAGACATGGATATCAAAAGAAGTTTTGCCGTAAGTAAGAAAAAATTAGTATAAAATGAAGATACACTGGGATGGTACGTCAAAAATGTTTGTTTGGGCTATTTTATCACGATAAATCCTCGAATTAAATTGAATTGATGAAGAAATAAAACTTAATTATTTTTAATTAAATACTTACGAATACTGCGAATGTTGCGGAAATAATATCAAGAGAAAGCGATTCTTTTAACGAGAAAAAAAACATTTATAAAAGTTCCAACCTACTTAAAGCGGAGGTTTAAAATAATGACCAACCGGAGCGCGGTTATAATGCTAAAAACGGCCGTAAGAGAAAAGATATAGCCAATTTAATTTAACTTTAAAATACATTTTAATTTAAATAAAACAAAGAACAATAATTTACGAGTTATATAATCAAATAATAATAAGTCTGCGGGGTTTAAAGTATGTTAAATGATATAATTTAAAAAGTTATTTCTCGTTTATTACCAGGAGTCGAGAAGATTTAGCTGGTATACGGAGGTACGAGTACAGTAAGGGGCCTTGTTTGGTTTATGTTCATTAATAAATTAGGCCGGGCTCTCTCTCCCTGTCGCGCGGTGCGGCTGTTGAGCCTTCCATTATCAGATTACCGGGTTGGGGGAAATTCTAAATTAAAAATGCAAAACCGTGTCCACAGTTTCACGATTTCGTATCCGTCGATATTGTGAATAACCAATAATACTTAGAAATTGAACATTGCTACTTGGAAACATTTGGCAAAATGCTTTTATTTTTATAGTGGTTGAAAGCAAAAGTAAATAATTATTGTAAAATACATTCTTTCGAAGAATTTTGGCAATCATTCGTACCCTCGATTGAAAAAAGTAAATTAAAAGAAGTACGTCGAAAAACAATGTGGGTGTTTGTTTTAAAATTGTTTTTATCAAAATCTCCACAGTTGAAGTGGTTTTCGTAAGCTCTATCAAACAACCAAGGACGCGTTTAAAGGTAGGCGGTTAAATAAAATTTATCAATAAAAACAAGCGCGCAATACGGTATTATTAAAATCAAGGGGGCTCAGAAAAAAATTACAAAATTCAGTAAAGTATAAAAAGTAACATGAGTAAATAGTTCAGAATAAAAAAAATTTTTCACCTTTTCTTTGCTTAGAGTTTTTTTATCCAGTTAAGATCTTTTCTCTAAAAATTCATGTAATTAAAAATAAATTCAGTCAAGTAAATAAAACCATAATAAGGCGAAAGAGCTGCAGTACTAAATAGATAAAAAAACATGACGGACATTGCTATAAGCCCCAGATAGTTAGAGGATTACAAACTTTTAAAAATATCAATATATAATATGAACTTTTTATATTCGGTATTGTGTATGATGGTAGTCACACATCTTGCATCTGATGTTACCGACATGGTAAGCAAATTGCCTCCATAGGCAATGTCCATTATCTTCAGAGAAACTGGACGATAAGTCCTTGCAAGCAGCATCCAAGGTGGTTCCAATATGGCCAGCAACCATCAAGGGAGATAAAGTTCTGAGAAGCAGACTTCGCAGGTGTGTGCGTATTGCAGAAATCTGTGGTCCACTCAACCTGGGTTGCTTTAATACCGAAAATAATTTGGTAACGAAATCGGTTACACTAGCAGGTGTTTATAATTTTACAGGGGGACGTTTTGGTTTTACTGCTGCGAACTCTTTTGTTGTTGGACCTAGTAGACCAATGAAACGCATGAGGGTGGACGAGTGTTCAATGCGAAATAAGAATGTATTAATGCTAATAAATGATTTTCTGGTTACAAACAAAAATCTCTATATATATTATCGAAAATTGTGTTTATATTTTTAATTCAAAATACTTTAATACTGCTCAATAGATCATTTTATATTTTTAACCAGTAGACAAAAAAACAACTATTATGACAAGTCTATTGGGTATTCTAGAACTATCACTGCGACAAATTCTCTAGAGATCTATTCTAATGAGCTACGTGTGAAGGATCGAGATGGTTGAGAAACACGTAATTATAATCTGACCATTCCGAAGGTTCACGGAAACAGCCGAACAATCCCGAGAAAGATTGAAAGATTATTTCAGGAAATCTTTTAGAATCGTCTCACAGAATTGGGTACTACCTCAAACAACATTATTTGTAAAGCTGTAAAAGAGAATTTGAGTACAATCTCTCGCCTGACAAATGTTGAAGGGGAAAGGGGTGGAGGTAGGGGTAGGGGTGGGGGTGGGGGTAGGGGTAGGGGGTGGGGGTTTGGTGGGGGTAGGTGGGGGGGTATGGGTGGGGGTAGGGGTAAGGGTAGAGGTAGGGATAGGGGTAGCGGTAGGGGTAAGGTTTAAGGTTAGGTATTTATTGTTATAAAATATTACATATACTCGTATATGTCCTAATACAATCTTTAAATACATGTATATACTCGTATATATATATTTTTTAGCACAAATTAATCAAATATTATCGTAACTTTAATTTAATTTTTTTTTTTGTAATTGAACATCCACTGATAGTTCGACAAAGATCTTCATTGTTCCGAACATCAACGATTTTTGACAATGGAATTTTTTTTTTCTAAAATACATGCACCGAGATATTCAGTAGCGATATTATTTGTTTCCCAGCTACGCGGCGCACCAGTATATTAATTTGGATAAAAACAAACCCTCCAAACGAATACTCCCAAGAGTTCTACAAAATCTAAACAAGGTCAGAAAGCAAACAACAAAAAGCAGAGTTTCGTGAGCTAATTTAATTAGTTGCAAAGTACTTAGTAGTTTACAAAATACTCGGAAGCTCGTCAGCAGCGATGTAGTCAATATTGAGATTTTGAAAAATACCTACGAAATTTCGCAACGCTTTCATTACGTATTCGTGGAAACAGCCCTTACCGTGGTTCTTAAAAAAACTTTATTTAACTGCGTTTCGAGTCTAAAATTTCACGAAAGCAAACGCGAACTTTTTAAAATTTGTAGAAATACATAAACTGAGATTACTGCGGGGTATCGTAGGACTGCGGACGGGTGTTCCTAACTAGTTAGAGCCAGTTTGAACCACCATCGGTGTGCACAAATACATTCGTGTGCTCTTTAAAATGAGTTGCCTATACTTCCTGTTGGTCTTTCAGTTCCTTAGAAAGGTTATGTCATGGCAACCGACAAGCAGTCGGGGTCGTAGCTTCGATATAACATACTTAATTTGCTCGTTAGTTCCTCTTTTGGCCGACTGCATATATACATATGTTAATCTGTAGCTCTTGCAGAACTCAAAAAGGCAAATAGTATTGTTTCATAAGATGACATTTACAGAGCGCAATTTAGCGATATTTCGCCCAAGTGTACTCTTAACCTATAAATATTACAATACGTTTAATTAGAAACTGCTGCTGTTCTTACTTAAAATTACTTTCGTAGAAGTGTTTACTGTATAAACCACTTGTGTTTCTGAGTTGTTTCTCTTGTCTTAGTTGAAACATTTTACTTTTTTTATTGATTTTTATTTGTTTTCACCATACAGTTTTTTTAAAATTAAGTACCCCTTTCCTAAGCACAAGCAACAGCTTAAATAATATATATTGTACAAAATTGATTATTGCATAAATTTGTTGGTCAGGTAGAATTTGTAACAAATTAATAGAACAAAAATTTTAAAAAAATTAATAATAGTAAAAAACTCTGCTTAGAAGTTTTTTGTTAATGTTTATAAAAGAATCACATATAATAAATTGAAGAGTGATAATAGATATTACGCCTGTAAATTATTTCTCTATTCCAAAGTATTCATAGATAAATAAACCGTTGACTTTGGAATATTTGTTTTGTTAACTAAAGTTGTGAAATTTTAAAAATGGAAATCATAATAAACAGACAAAGCTTTTTTTTTTATTTAATGTAAATCAAATTTAATAATGTTATTATTAAGTTCTGCAAGTATTTTTAGTTGTTATTATTGTGACAGCTGTTTCGGCGTTTAAGGCCGTTTTCAAACTGTCCTTAGGCCTTAATGGCCTTAAATGGCCTTAAACGCCGAAACAGCTGTCACAATAATAACAACTAAAAATACTTGCAGAACTTAATAATAACATTATTATATTTGATTTACATTAAATTTAAAAAAAAATTAAATGGAGTTCTACGAATTAAACACAAAAACAATTAATAGACAAAGCTTCAGCGAGGTGATGATATTCTTGGCAAGGTGGTAAGTTTCGTGTCTTTTATTCGGAGGTTGCGAGTACAAAACCAAGCGAGGTTAAAATAAACATGTCTTAAACTGAAACTACTCCAGCAGAATGATACTCGTTAAAAGCCCTAACAAGTATAATTTGAGGAGATCGAGGGTAACCACTACGAAAACCACTACGACTTGTTTTCCCCCAAGTTATGCAAAGTGGGGGCATTTAACAGAATACCATAGAGGAATAGGCAGATCGAAATAAGATAGCCCCCTCAGGAGCAATAACCAAAATGTTTCCCAAGTTATTCAGATAAAGCAGAATTCGGAAAAAGCCTGATTCCATTTTTTTTTCTGGAAATACAGTGCAATTGGGAATAACATTCTTAATAGATTTAAGATTATTGGTAAAGTGCGCGTGTTCATTAATCTCTGCAAAAGGTACTTTCGACATTGGTGAGAAATGCATCAGAAATACCATTTTAAACAGTTCGACGTTCCAAGAATACAAATAATCTTTGCCAAAAATATTCTGGTTCATCATCTCAAAAAAGACAAACAGGCAAAATACCTCACATAATCATAATACCAGAGCAAATCAAATAGACAGGCTAAATATACCTAAATGTAATGTAATACTACCTTTGGACAAATAAGATCTGAATTTTTAGCTGTAAAGTTATAGAACGAGCTCCCACCCAGTGTCAAACAAATTAAATCAATTAATAACAACATTAGTGCAGCAAAACTTGATTTAGGTAATTATAAGAAAGGGACATGACTAGTATTTAAAAAAATCGTCATAGAAGATACTGAAATACCCGACCTAAACCTTGAAGATGAAATACAAAAATCGCCAAAAACCCTCTATCCAAAATCTTGTTCACCTCAGCATAGGATCTCCCCCAGTTAAGAAAATATTCTATAATATTTCGTATTTATTTTTTAAATTAAACAGTAAATAATAACTAAAAAAAAAAAAAACAAAAAACTTTCTCTCATTTTCAATATGGAAAGTTTTAAATTATTAATTATTTTTAATGAAATTTAAAAACCCCATTTTAATATTTAATTATTGTAGAAAATAATATTAACATAACCTAAATGAAACATGAAAACGGAAAAAAACGACAGAAAATAAAAAGATTTCAGTCGCATCTGGGACGAGGTTATGTTAATATTATTTTCTACAATAATTAAATAGAAAGATTTAGACTAATGGCCCTTCCACACGACTGGTTTGTCCGATACTGACTAAAGCCACCGCGCCGAAAAGTTCGATCACCCGATTCCTTTCCTAAAGTTGGTAGTCTTGAATTTAGGAAAGGACGACAGGACGGTCGAACCTTTCGACGCAGTGTAGCATCGGGCAACCCATGGAAGGCCCTTATATGTGCAACAAGTGTGATTGGAGATGAGCATTTGTCACCTCTCTTGGGATGAACTTATGTTCAAATAATGCATATCACATCATATTTACAACCCTCGAAGAGTCTTGGTCGCCTACCCAAAACAAGAATAAATTACCGAAGAACTCCGAATTCATTTTTTATGTCGTAAGAATAAAAATACAATCAAATTATAATGAACCGGAAGGACCTGCCTTGTTAACTCAAATCGGAAACGAATTGATGGCACACGGCAGGTCGCTTTGCTTTGAGGGGGTATTTTATTTTGAGAGGGTTTTCTATGGTTCCCTTCATTACTAGATGATTACGAGAACGTTCAATTAAGACAATCGCCAATGATCCAAGCCGTCTTCAATACTGATAAAACCAGATAAAACAAGTAATTTAAATGTACTCGTAGATATACGTTTAAATAAGGCAACCACTCTGTACGAACCACCAAATTGCTGAAATAATATGATATACACAAATTTTTATTTATGTTTTAATAAAAAAAAAAGATAAACATACAAAGGGTTACGAACAACCATTTCAAAATCTTCTACTGCCATTACAGTAAGCGGAAGATGTTGCTTGTGTCGTGATGGTAAGTCCTCACGACACGAAGGAATTGAACACACGATGTCTGGGTGAGACCCAGAAGCGATGCCAACTCAGCCACTGACCAGTCTAACTTACTAACCGTCACGTCATTTCTCCACAGGAGTCGGCAGAAAGGACGGACAGACAAATAACTCGGTCTTGGCACACACTCTTTGCTTCATTTACATTCATACATCGTCTCATATATACTCTTCTGTTATTCTGACTCTTGACATGGCCCGACAAAACTATTTGGTTCACTTGATCGTGCCATGTGTTTGTCTTCTTCAGGCGTCCTGACTTCTTCCATGTGAATGTGAATGTGAATTTGCGTCATATATTTTCCGTACACTTCTTTCTTTGTTCATCCGCTCTACATACCCAAACCATCTAAGCGTCCCTATAATTTTACTCATTACGGTCTATACACATCATGCCTAAGGTATAATAATTCCACCTATTTACAAGGGTAAAAACTAATTAAAGTTCGTACCAAATAAATTGCAATCTTACCTCATCCCTACATATAATATATGATTAATCTGTCTTTCCGTTACATGCTTCGTTTACGAGAAAGAGGGAGAGGTTACAATGACTCTATCCGCGGTATGCCTTTATATTCTTCGCATTACAAAGGCTTTGTACTACCCCCACGTAATATTAATACAAAACTCTCCGTCAAATTTCCTTGCAAAATGCACAGCA
The DNA here is from genome assembly GCA_022606495.2 of Halesus radiatus. Lineage (NCBI taxonomy): Eukaryota > Metazoa > Arthropoda > Insecta > Trichoptera > Limnephilidae > Halesus > Halesus radiatus. The sequence continues at coordinate 62,157 of JAHDVE020004283.1, forward strand.
TCAGATTTCAAGGATTAGCCATTATTACTAGGAACCTTTGTATTCGTCACGTACCTAAACCAAAGTAATAAACCTGCCCTTCCATTAAAATAATTGCAATCCTGCGGGAGAAAAAAATAAGCTTTCAAAAATCCCAAGCTCAAAGATTTTACGTTCGGGGGGTGGTTTCACCCCAGAGTAATAGAATGGCTTTAATCTCACGACGAATTTTGACAATTTATTTAACCGTCAGAGTGCGGTGCAGCGATATGGCGCTGCAATCGTTAGTAACGAAAATTGCGACGAAGCGCTTAGGCGATGCGTTCTTCAGTATGCGTTTGTTGATCCTTACAAGATCACGTGTTCCATTTGAGAGCGGTGTATTGCAGTTGGCGTATATCTTGTAAAATATATATTGTTGGTCCAGTTATAATAAATTAAAACGATATATTTCACCATGTCGGATCTAAGTTCTATCGCGGACGATGTATCAAGCGAAGGCGACGCCCTTCGATCTGATAAATGTAGACAGTGATGACGGAAGTGCGATTATTGGCCACCATAATAGTAGAATGCGAATAGAAAGTGAATTTTCCTCTTATGCGCCCGCTGTAAGATGGGACAACATGACCTTTGCACGAGAAACACAATTGTGAAGCGACATAATTTTCTTTTTTTTCTCTATACGAGTATATTTAATAGTTTTAGTTTTTTATTAGACACATGGGATACAATTCTTTTACGTTTAATATCAAAAAGAATCATTAAGTTTGGTTGATATTTTTCCAAGTTATTGCATTTTTAGTTAATATCATATTTATTTACTAATAACACAAATGATCAACAGCTGTTTACGCTCCTACTTGCAAAATCAGTGCAGCACTAAAACGGTTAAAGTATGAACTTTATTTTGCAATAGTGAAGATAATTGTCGTTCAATTCTTTTATAACTTATTGAAGCTTATAAAACTGATTGAAATATATTTTTAAGCAATGAAGATATTATTAACCACTTAAAGACATAGAAAAGAAAAAGGTTACGGTAGCAGCTGGGACTTGAACCCAGGACCTCGTGGTCTATCCGGGATCTTGCGCTCCAATCCACTTAGCTACGGGTATCCCAATCTATCGCGTTATTTTTATCGGCATCATACTTCCATTTCTAATAACTGTCAATATCATGTTCAAACAATTCCCATATATTTTTGGCAGCTACCTTTTTATCATGACTACAATGTTCGACCCGAATTTATTTGTAATCTTTAGAAAGTGTCTCGGATATACCTTTCCGATTTTTATTTATATGGGACATCTGTTGACTTTTTCTACAAGTCTGGGAATAAATTTCATTTGAGAGTTATTGATATTATCTTCAATGATTAAAAATATATTACAATTAGGTATACTCGTATAAGCTACAATAAGTTATTCGAAAATTGAACCCATTATTTTTACTTTAAAGGGGTGACACAGTTACAACTATGTATACCGTATCGCTTAGTAATAAACCGTTGCTTTTTACGAGGTGTCCGTTGCTGGATAGGTTATGTAAGCGACCATTGTCGTTACAAGACTGTAAACATGTAGGGTGCTGGTCAAGTCACTTTCTATGCTTCTGGGGGTACGGGGCCGACTATCCTTGAGGCAGGTCCAGGAATCTTTCAGGTGGGAGGCAGGAGAAGTGAAAGACTTTATATGGTTACAAGATGCGACTGGGTACGAGTCACGATTGCTCGTCCGAGTGTGACTGACTTTATTTTCAGAAATTTTCGCTTTTATATCCTTACAAAGTGATACAAGTTTTCTACACTAGGGGCGCTGCTGAGGCAGACATGTAAATGAGGGGTCCGTGCACGGTACTGCGTTGCCACGGGGTTAGTTGCACTGTCGAAAACCCGCAACACGGTATCGTGCTGTCGCGGGGTCGGATGTGTTATCGAAGTGATAGGAAAGTCTGCCACACGGTACTGTGCTCCTGCGGAGTCGGGAAATTCCCGTGTGGTTCCATCACGTCGATAACACTATGAGATGAAACAAATATTATAAATCTTACATAAGATACAATGGCACGAGATAATAAGCTAATGGTACAATATAAATTACGAAGATAACATAATGTCGCAAAATTAGAAAGAATCATGATTATGAACAATCGATGATCACGTCGGCTACAGGTTATTTTCAATTATTCAGAAGCATACTGGGTCCATTCCGCAATTTTTATAGCACGTAGATCTGTGCTAAATGTATAATGCAAAAGGGTGCTACAGCCAAAATCGTGTATGTCGCATTACTATGGTAATAAATTGTTAAATTTACGAGGTGCTCGCTGCTGAATGCTTTATTTATTCAAACTAAGCCACCCCACATTTTTTTACTCAAAAGAGGTGCTACAGTTACATTTGCATGCATTGCATTACTATACTGATAAAGTGTCACTTTTTACGGAGTGTCCGCTGCTGAATTGTTTATTAATCACCGCGCAGCCACCCCATAAAGCCGAGCAATCGCACCCGTTTCGGTTGACAAGCCTAGCCCCAGGCGATATTAGGGCCCGCTGATAGCCTGTTTCCTTTCCCCAGGAGCAATCCGCCTGCGCCTACGTTAAACACTGCCAATTGCAGGCAAATATTACTCGTATGCTTTCGGGGAAAAACTAGCGGAATTGTGCAGATAATGTATTCCTTTGTGACTTTGTAAAAAGCTAATGAAGAAAATAGTAATTAAAAAAAGAGGGCGAGAAGAATAGAATAATAAAATAAGTGTAAGCTATAATGAAAAGTTTTAAGCAGCATCGGTCATTAAGCAGTTGTTCAAGGAAGCGAAGCTGGCAGTCAACAATGGAGTGCTGATACCAACCCTAATGTGTGGCAGTGCGGCATGGAAATGGCAGAGGAAGGATGAAAGTAGACCGATTGCTGTAGAAATGAGATCTCTGAGACGAATGTGTGGTAAAACCATGTACGTGTGAAAAATGTTGAGATTCGTAAAAAATGCAAGGCTGATGTAAACGTAATGAGCATGATTAAGAAAGGGACGCTTGCATGGTTTGGGCATGTAGAGCGAATGAACGAAGAGAGGAGTGTAAGGAGAATATATGACGCGAATGTGAATGGAAGAAGAAGCCGGGGACGCCCGAGGAAGACATGGCACGATCAAGTGAATCAAATACTCGAGTCGGGCCATGTTAGAAGTCGGAATAACAGAAGAGAATGTATGAGGCGTTGTATGAATGTGAATGAAGCAAGAAGTGTATGCCAAGATCGAGTTGTTTGGCGGTCCGTCCTCTCTGCCTACCCCTGCGGAGAAACGGAGTGGTGTTTAGTTAATTAGTTAGATAGTCGGGCAAGTTATAAAACGAATATCGTATAATTTTTTTGTTAACGCAAATTTTTTAAGTCATTAAATCATTGGGAGATATCACTCGTTCAAGTATAATAATAATAATACTTGGACGATTTATATAGCGCCGTTTTTGTGAAAAAACACCTCACGAAAGGGAAGATAACTATAAAACGTAATAATATTTCAAAAATAAATGTCGGTAAGTAGACCTCTAGGATGAGTGAAGTAAAAATAGGTCCCCTATGTGGACATAAATTCAAAACATGCTAGTATCAGATTCATTTAAAAAAGCTTTATATGTGATTAAAAACAAAACAAAAAACTTTTTGTTTTGTTTATATTATCAAATTTACTACGCCAATGAATGAAACTTGAGTTTCGTGTTAATTCATTGTTAAACACCCGTAACTTTTTTTTATGTGAGAACTGCACAAGAGTCGCAACTGTCCGGAGCCAGTGGGACTATGGTTTCCATAATTAGAGGAATCTAGTCAGGCTAAACGCCGTGATTGGGAAGGGAAAGGATACGAGGAAGAGTATGGTTGAGAAGTACCTGGATAGATCTATTCGTAAAACGCGATTTTTTAATGTGAGTATACGGTACAATAATCCCAGCTGGAGTACGTGACACGGTGGCATCCCCAATTAGGATATGTTGTGAGACTGAAGCTAGTGGGGAGGAAATGGGAGGAGGAAGGTGGGGAAGTACCTGGCGATTCAGTTCTGGTCACCAAACATGACTAAAGCCATATCAAGCAACGTTTCTTTTCTGAATGGTGGTATTCTACCAGGGCAATATTAAAAGTATCTTTCACTCTGGCTAAAGCCATTTCAAGCAATACTCCCATTCCGAACATAAATATTTATTTACATAATTTACAGGGTGCAAATTGGACTATCGCAGAGCTAGCGTGCTTACAATTTTGCTTCAGTGTTTGTTGAGTACACGGTAACTTAACAATAAATATGTGGAAAGCCATAAGTAAATTGTTATTTATATGTAGATATATAAAATCAATCAACACATAACAAAAAAAATAAAAAATAATAATAATAATAATAATAATAATAATAATAATAATAATAATAATAATAATAATAAAATAAAAAAATAAAAATAAAAAAAACGAAAACAAACAAGTAAATTTTTTTGTTGTTTTTTTTTATTATTTTATTAATGGATTCTTTCATGTATATTAATATGAACTAAACTTATCAATTTTACTGTCCTAAAACGGGATTTGTTCCTAGTTGGACAGTCAAAGTCTTCTTAAATATTTTTGTAAAATAACGTGTTTCAAATAAATATTATTATTATTATTACATAGCATGCTTGTTAGCACTAAGTACGGAGAATATAACCCAGCAAACTCCGACCAAATTACTTCCAGCTAGCCTTCGGCCGTCCCCAAGGATGTGGCAGGTTTAATGCAGCTGTAAATGGGGAAATATCCCCTCCTGCAATTCACCGTTACCCTGGGGTGTACCCTCCATATTGGCACATAAGCACTGCCTACTACCATACCTTACCCGCATAAAACTATAAATAACATTAAAATTTATAAAATTATTGCATGAAATCAATCTACACTTTCAAAAATATGCGCGTGTAATAACTAAAGGGCCTCCCACACGACTGGTTTGCCCGATACTAGTTAAAACCACCGACTCGAAAGGTTCGACCATCCGGTCGTCCGTTCCTAAAGTCAAGCCTATCGGCCAAGTTAGTATCGGACAAACTAGTCTTGTGGAAGGCCCATAAGAATCGTAGCGCAGCGCGCGCACCACAGAACACTCTACCTACTATACGGTGTCAAAGGCAGGAACTAAGTATGCAAAATGAAGCATACACAAACGTCGTCTTTATTCGACACAAAAAATGTACATGTGTGGGCGATGCTCATTTAAGGGACGAATTGTTTGTGTTAGTGTCTGAAAGGCCGTGCCTATATATACTAAAATATACTCCCACTGCTAACAAATGTAGCAATTAGTGCCACCTGTTGGTGCTTCTATTCATTAGTTAACTTTACTAACGGAATAATGATCATATTATGTTGGATTTCTTTCGTGCAATTGTGCCGTTGAAAGAAGAAGAAAATTTCATAAATCCAGACTTGTAATATGCATACAGGAAACGGTTATTTTAATATTAAATAAATAAAACAAATAAATAAAGCCAGCAGCTTGGCCATTCTCAGCGAAAACTTACCACGTCTTTAATTCGTTTTTTTCCCTACGGCCTACCTTGATTAAAAACTCTCTTCACGCCACTGCTGCTACCCACTAGGTACTGCCATAAGGGGATGGCCGTACATGAGTTGTTTTATTGCTCAGTGGTTCGGGCAATCGAAATAGAGCGATTTTATTGGAACATTTTCAGGTTTTAAATTGTATTTATTTAATGAAGAGGTAAACTGATAGAAGCATGCTGTGGGCGAGCTTAATTTTCATTTACTTTGGATAAAATTCATCAAACATATTCAAATATCGAAATTCTATTTTGAACAGAATATCAATTTTAATAGACTTTTTGGGGTCTGGTTTTTGGAAAGGTCTAACGTAAAATGGCAACTTTACTTTCTATCGAATCGGTATAGATCACCCTACTAGGAGATATTTGTTCAGTGACTGTATTAGTCATGGGGTTGCTGCCAAAAGCTGGTAACTTCACAATATAGATATTTGGAGTTAGTGATGACTTTATAGGGTGTATATGTAAATCTACGTCTGAAATAAGTTTGGGGCTCCTCCTATTTTGTTGAACTGGGTTTTTAGATATTAATTTTTGTAAAAAGATCTCGTAACTTCATTTTTCAAGATTATTAAAAATAAAAGCACCCACAAAAGTAAGATTTCAATGCACAAGATAAATTCAACGTTTTATCACAGCCAAAATCTTGCAACATCACTTATCATTATCCTCTTGTTCTCTTATCACATACAACGTTGTACAGGAAATGGATTGTAAGTGTACTTACAGATTTAATATGGCTCAATGAACAAACCGAATTCCTTGAATCGTTTCAGCCAAAACATGGTACACTTACAACAGTGTAAGATTTTTGCTGAATCGTCGATAGCCAAAGCCTGTAAGTTTTTGTTTCCATAATTTTCCCAATGATTCTTAAAATAAATAAGTTAATTGCAATGTTTGTATAATAAACTACACTATAATGATATTTAAATTTTTTAATATGAATACCGCACAAGAGTACCAACTGCTCCCAACCGTCTGGAGCCAGTGAGACTATGGCATCCCGCATGTTTTGAGGCTAAAGGTATTGGGGATGGGGATGAGAAGGGGTAGAGGAAGGTGGGGAAATACCTGGCTATTCAGAACTGGTCACCAAACACGGCTAAAGTAATTTTAAGCAACGTTTCAATACTGAATGATTGTCTTTCACCAGGGCGATACCGACAGGATCTACCGCAAATATACTGCATATTATTTTTAATGAAAAAATTGTAAAATAATACAAATGAATCCAATAAAATTTACTTGCGCACGCCGGGATTTGAGCGCACGACCTCCGGATTCGTAGCCAAGGATCGTAACTACTCAACCACGGATACCGTCAAATGATTGTTAGTGAACGATTGAACACACTGCGCTATGATGGAAACCCAACGCATTGGACCACCCGACTTTTAACATTAACTTACATATTACACCATTTCATTATCCGTCTAAAATTGTTTTTCCAAAGAACGAAAAAAGTATTTTCAAGTTTTATGCAAGTATTAATTAATCTTGAGCTGTTTTACACCTACTCCTCATTCATGAGCTAACGTTTCGGAGAGGCTTCCTATATACATCATCAGGGCAGATATATAGTGGATTAATAGATTAAACGTACGTCCAGTGGAACCATGTCAAAGTCAATATCAGTCCATGTGGGGTTCATCGGTTTCCCGAAACTTCCGTTAAAAGTTGGGTACCAAGAAGTGAATGTTAGCCCGCCCACTGTTAACACGTTGATAGGAGACTAATTAGCTAAGTGGGATTTTTATTATTATTGTTATTGTACAAGTATGTCAAATAAAAGCAAATACACCAACGCATTCTCAGATCAAACTTCTAGAAAGAAAAAAATGTAAATATTTGAGTCCAATATTGAACAAAGCTGCGAATTTTTAAGTCACCCCCGCCCTAAAATAAGATTAAATTGCAAGGGTGGCTGATTCAAAATAACACTGGAACAAAGATTTGTGTTTTGGCGAAATAGGTTGAACGCAACAACGACGCTTATTGAAATTAATGACAAATTTCATCGTAAGTCCTACACCCGATCCGGGCAAGAGCAATATTTCAATGTAGAAAACCAGCACTATACAAAAAGGGTGCGACCAATTTCATAGGATTGTATTTAGTAGCATACTGATGGTATGATTTTTTTATTATGTGGCGCGATTTTATATGGTGTTTTACGGTGTTCAAGAAAGCGGTGTCGTGATTTCCATTAAGAAAGTAATTAACGCTGCCATCACGTACACCCGAGAGATGCAGACTGTACACAGATTAGCTGTGTGTGCCCAGATTTATGGAGAGAACTCTCTTAATGTTATGCTAAGGGATTTTACAAGGAAAATTGTCAATCTTGGCAATAAGAGGCCAAATTTGAAAACGATTGAGGTTGGTAAATTTATATACGACAGCAATTATTATAATATATTACTTTGTCAAGGGGCCGTAATAAAAAGCCACAGCTATGTTAGGAATTAAAAAAAAAAAAAATTATTCACAATGTACATTTGTTACAAAATTTATTTTTTTGTTAGCGGTTTCGAGACATCCGTGTCATTCACTAGCGTTCTTAAAACTAACCTAAATTCTTTAAACACTTATTAAAAACTTATACGTTCTTAAAATTTTTAAGAACACTAGTAAATGACTCGAATGTGCCGGATCCGGTAGCAAATAAATAAAATTAAACAACAAATGTACATTGTGACTGTACAAAGCAAAATGTCTAGAAATTGTTAGGTAGTCAATTAGCCCAAGAAATACAAAATATATTTTTTAAATTACGGTGTCATTTTGTGTAGGTGGTGTTGTATCGAAAAACACATTACTGGGTGATTCTGCAAAATATTTAAAGTTTACAAAATATTATAATAACTACAATTATAATTTTTTCAAAACGGTGTATTTATAAAAAAAGTTCTGTTTGGTAATTATGATTACGTGTGACAGCTGTTTCACCTTCTGAAGGCATTATCAAAACTGTGGTGAAGCCACTTACGGACCATTTAATTATATTATTTCCACTTGAACTTGAAACTTGAAACTTGATACTTGAAACCGGTAAAATGTTTTCGTTTTTATTGCCATTAATTTTTGTTGAGTAAAAATATTTTTTTTATTGATAAACGTTTTTTTACATTAAATTGTTAAATAAAAATGGAGTTCTACAAATTAAACTTGAACACAATTAAACAAATCTGCAAATTATATTCGCCACCCCTCCACAGAGTATCCCCGAAGATGACATTGGTCCTGAGGGAAATTATGTTAACCTTAACGTTAAAAAAATAACTGTGGCTCTCAAAGGCGGTTTAATGCAGTGCAGTGACTTTCTTTTGCCATGTCTTTCATTAATATACCCCTAGAAAATCAGATGGGTAATCTTGTATTGAGTTATTGTCACACCTCGAGACATAGGAGTAGATAGCTACAAATTATTCTATAGTTGATTATTGAAATAATATTATCAGTCTTCAAAGATATTAAAATAGAAAAAAATACACAAAATAAATACATTAGGTTGTAACCACAGAGAAAATAATACATAGAGATGCCCGAACACACAAGGGGAAGAAACCAAAATAAAAAAGGCGGGGGTGAGCTAGCCGTGCCGCCAATTTTAGTAAAACAGCAACTAAGTAAAAAGGTTCAGCTTGTTTACAAAAACTGAATATTTTGTTGGAGTTTCTAGTTTAACCCTGTTTTTAAATGTTTTGTAATTAGTTTACCGCAGTCAAAATCACGCCAAACAAACGTGGACAGCGTGAAGAAGGATGGTGCCAAAATGGGAGTGACGTGACCTTTGCCTCCAGTCGTCGAAATCGTATTTAGGACAAGTCTATTAATACTGACGTCAGTGGTTGTAACCGAGACTCGAACTCGGGACCTCCACTCCATCCGGAACCGGCGCATCTACTAACTCCGCAATCCCAACCAATACATTAAACGTCATTCTATACTTGACTATTATTTTCAGACCCGGCAATATCTTTCGAGCGTCAACTGAACATTCATTGTTTGTAAAGGAGATATGTTCATACGGAAGAAAGAGGGAGCGCGCTGATATAAATAGCGTTTAGGGCGTAAGCAATCGTTTAAAAAATATTTTATACAACAAGACATATTTAGAATAGAATAAAAATCTCTAGACTAGAATTTAAAGAAACGCTGTGATTTTTTTAAAAACTATAACTTGTTAAATAACAGAGCCACACGTGTTATTTATATTTTTAGGAGAATACTTTGCGATTTTTTTTCTATAGAGGCAAATTCATATAATTACTTTTTCAACTAGACATCTGAATAGAGATAATCTTATAAAATAACATATATTTAATCACTGTGGAAAATAATATTAACATAACCTAAATGAAACGTGAAAGCGGAAAAAAAACGACAGAATATAAAAAGATTTCAGTCGCATCTGGGACTCGAACCCAGGACCTCTGCCTATCCGGGGCAACTGCTTAACCAACTTATCTAATCAGACCAATTCAATTTATGTCATCTTCATCGATATCATATCTCAAATTCAAGATTTGTTAATATCATTCTCCATTTTTTATCCCATATTTTTGGCAGCTATCTCTATAATGAGGTCCTGGGTTCGAGTCCCAGATGCGACTGAAATCGGTTTATTTTCTGTCGTTTTTTTTCGGTTTTCATGTTTCATTTAGGTTATGTTAATATTATTTTCTACAGTGATTTAATATTAAAATGAGGTTTTTAAATCTCAATAAAAATAATTAATTATAAAAAATTTAACTTTTTTTTTTAAGTGCATAAAAACCCCAAGTTTTCAAGGGAAGTGAGTAATGTGTAGATGGGAATTCTGAATGCGGAGGCTTCATAAATAAATTTGGGTTTCTCTGTTCTTTGGGACATCATCATTTAAACTAAATGTTTCGTTATAATCACCTAATTAAAAACTAAAACTATTTCTAACAATTAAGGTAATACCAACAGTCCAACACTGCTTTAATTACCATCTTGCAAACATTCAACAATTATCTAAAGTTGAAAGAAACTTTAACGTAAACTTAAGACAGCATTTTGAGAAATATTTTAAACAATATATTTTTTAAAGTGTTCTTAACATTTTGGTGTTTGACTTTGAGAATGGGGGTGGTGGGTTCGGCTTGCACGCAAAATAGACTTGTTTATTGAATAGTTGTTTGCCAATTTCTTCAATTAAATTCAATCCTTTATTCATTCTAAAATTTTTACAAAATTTACATTTTATGGCATTTTTAAAGATTTATTATATAAGACAGGATGTACAACACCCAAAATAATTACTTATAAAATATAATAAAAATTAAAAGAAAGAAGGTAGACATACATAATCTCAGTAAATTGCATCCAACACATACTGGTATTATACAAATAGCAACAAAGCTTTATGTTTAAACGCAGCTACATTGATGCTAAATATGTCGATATCCGAAGTGATTCTATTTAACAGCAAGATTGCCCTCCCCACCGGCATGACCATTGGCAAGTTGGCCCTGCAGGCCGGTAGATAAAACAGTGTATATGAAACGGACATCCCAAACGATCCTATTCTATCCTTTCATCCAAAGGAATCGATCCACATTCCTGCTCTGCATGTCAATGTTCCTGGTGGTAGACTAAAAAATAAAGCACTTGAACTAAATAAAAAACCTGGCGATGTTAATCCAGCTTTTCTATCTAACTGTATGTCAATATTAGCCAAGCCAGTATGTCCATTTTTCAATCAATCACTGAGAACACTGGCTGCTTCCCGGACCCCTGGAAAAACTGTTATCTTATACCTGTCGTTAAAAAGGGCGAGCCAATTGAATGCCTTCTATAATTTCGGAATTTTTATCAAACTTATACATGATAGAATCTCTAAATATATTAATCAGATCATTGTGCTAATTAACGTGGATTTATGCCGGGCAGATCCACTCTAACAAATTTGTGTTCACTTACAAATAACATCAAAATAGAATCTATACATACGGACTTTGCATTTGACAAAGTAAACCATAAAATCCTTCTTAATAATATTCAGCAAGTTCGGTATTTAGGGTCAACTATCAGAATGGATAAAGAGCTACCTAACCAATATTAACAAAAATTCTACAAGAAAAAATAACTCCAACCTGCCATACAAATTCGTGACTACAAGCGGAGTACCTCAAGGGTCACATTTAGGCCCAACATTTTTTAAACTTTTTATTAATAATATTGTTACTGTATTTGATAATAATGTTAATATACAGCTTGTCTGAGATAGAAGACTTGTTTCGGACATACCTTTTATTTGAATAATTGTTAATGGTATAAACGAATTGGATTTCATATACCAATGAGAACTACTTGAGCCATAATTTAACTGTAAAAATAATATCAGGACTGAATCATTTAGATACTTGCTTGTACCTAGATTGCATGGAGCTGGTAATACTTTCGCAGATGCAGTAGATGTGTTCAACTGCACGGAATGCAGATAAAAAGGCTAAAATAAGATGCCTCTTCAAAAAATACTAATGTCAAAAATGACTATTTTATTTTATTTTTAAAGTAAGTCGTATATTCCCTTGTTACGAATAACCCAACAAAATTTTTAAAAAACTTCTACTACCATCATTATATGTGGAAGATGAAGCTTTTGCAATGATGGAGGACTTAGCCAGGAGAGGAATGGAACGCACGACGCCTGGGTGGGAATCCAACGTATTTGTCAACTCAGCCACCATCCGATACTATATCACTCATTCCTACTTTTTATATGAGCTAATAATTTACTTCATATTAACTGCATGTATCATTATTATATTATGTAGCTTAATAAAATAACGTAATAACCTTAATACGTTTAATACTTTTAACGTTAAGACGTTTTAACGTTTTAAGGTTAATACATTTATCAATTAAAACTTTTAAAACGTTAAAATGTACCTCCATAAAGAATTCAATCCAAATTTATTTGACACCAATAAAGAGTGTATGGAAACTGTTTAATTTATTAAATTATTCCGTCATTCATTACGGCAGGTGTAAGTATTTTTGCATGCCAAACTCGACACCATTATATAAATATTTAAATTATAAAACTCTCCACTTTATGTTACAGAAAACCACGTTTAAATTTTCCCCTGACGGAACAGGTGGGAACATCATGATTAACGCACGCCAGTGGAGAGAATACATTTAATAAAATGACTTATTATGGTCCTGCCGCTGAGAGCTCCGTTGTACGCTGTAACCTTTTTTTTCTATAGCATGTGTCCTAAGGCTGCCCTTCGTACACAAGGCTACGGAAGTATCCGATACCTAAGTTGTGTATTCACGTCGCAAGCAACTTGTCGGGCACAGGCCATACACATCGGTGCTGAGATCTCGCAATCGGCGTTGACGCCAATATTATTTATGTTTTTTATTTATATTTTTCAAGATAAAACATAATTGTATTAGATTGTTCGATGCCTATCTCACTGGGAAAATTCCTTTTTTGAGAGAGACGTTGGAGGTACACAAATTATAATATATAATAAGTTTAAATATTATAATTTCTTTAAAGTTAACAGAAGATTTAAAAAAAAAAAAAGTTTAATCCCAGTAATAAAAATAATAATAATAAATGGATAAAGAAAAGATGAATTGAAAATAAACAAACAAAAGAAAATTAAAAATAATATCAAAATAAAAATAGGATTGTATATACCTAGAGACATATATAAAGTCTCGGCGACTTGAGCGGCGAAGACCTGGGCAAACTGGTCGCCGATGAGTCGTAGAAATGTCGGCAATGTACGAACCACCTTGCAGTTGTATTGCGGTAGTCGCGAGGATACTCGAGTTGCCGAGTATCGGATACTAGCGTCGCCTTGTGTATGAAGAGCCTTAGTGGGTGAAGCAACAACAGAGCCTTATAAGTCATTCTGGACACAATTCCGGCAATGATTTTAAAGGCTTCACAAAAGTCATGTAAGAACGTTTAAAAAAGGGTTTTATCAATAACCTATCTTTTACTGTGCTCACTCCGATCGATGGTTGGCTATAATCGAGGAGATCTCCACCCTACACCCTGTAGACTGTAACAACTCAACGACTTGCAAGAATGCAAATTTTCTGAAAACGATGAGTTTTTATCCATATTAAGAGAACTTCTGCTTATAACACGCCAGTCAACAAAGCGGTCCAACTCTTTAACAATGCTGCGCTGACTGTTGACATTTTTAACGTAACTAGACAGTTTACAGTTACAGACAGTTTATCGACCACCTTTTAACACATGTCATAAAGTAGCCGCAAAACTGTGTTCACTTCAAACTGTTTTCCTACTATGTACATATCCCACAACTCACTTTCCTTGTTTACCATTTATTATGTATTATTTCTGTTTTTTTTCTAATATTGGAATCTCTGTAAAAACAATGGTGAATCCGTCTTACTGAGACTATTAAGAACTCTATAAATATTTCATTCAATTAAGGTAAAACTGCTTTGTGGCATAATTTTCAATTAAATTATTAAAAGGTATTCTGTATAAACAATATATGTTGTATAAAAAATACTTTTAGGGCCGGTTTCATAACAATCTATTCGTAACGCTTGATACCATTTTTAAATAATATTTTTATTACCGCACGATTTTGCCGCTGACAGCTGTCAGTTGTTACCCGACGATCGCTTATTTGAAACCGTGCAATATTTTAATTAAAAAATATATATATATACATATACAATTTGCATTAGTAAAATGTATTCCTTATCGATCAGTGAAAGAGATGATAAGCGAATGGTAATTTTTAAATATGAAAAATAAGGTTACGAACGGATAACGGTTCGTTAACGAAAAACGGTTCGTTATGTAACAGAAATCTGGTAGTTCGTTTATAAAACTGTCCTCTAACCATTTAAATAAAAAAAACTAGTTCACTTTTATTCTAAATTATTAAACGACATTATTTATAAACTCGACTGTTTTCCCGCCTTAAAAAAATCGGAGTAACGATTCGAAATTAAACTAAATGGCATTGAAGCTCTAAAATCAACATTGCTAACAATCCCACAAAATAATTTAACAGTCAATTCATGTATTTACTAAAAAAAAAAAAAGTTTAAAAAAATAACATGCTACTGCTTTAATTTTTATTATAATACCAATAACAAACCATTAAAGAGTATGCATAGTTTTCTCGTCATAAAACGATAAAAACCGTATTAACGTACATACACGTGTCATAGAAAGCCTTAAAAGTTGGTAACTTAATATCGTGTTCCGCTACATTGTTTTAAACTAAGTTTACTACTGAACATTCATCCCTGAAGCTCGCAGAATTATTTAAGTGTTTTGTTGTAGTCCCCTGATTTGGAGTAATTGTACCGAACCGTTGTTCGTCAGAGCTGCCCGTTGGACGTAATTTATTCATTGTTAAGTTTGTGAAGTGAACAGTTCTGCAAAAGTGCTCGCGCCCTTAATGGATTTAACTTATAAGGTTCAGGAATAAGCCTTGAAAGTATCGTTACATTTACGGGATTCTGTCAATCACGTAAATGACTTGCACTTGCTTGATTAGAGCACGAAATTGTTCGCAAACTTAAGTTTCAGTACGTAGTGCGTAAATATAGCTAATTACGTAAGAATTCAATTTTTGACGTGATAAATTAAGTGTTCTAACATTTTTTTTTATATGAATAGCCCACAGGAGTCCCAACTGCTCCCAACCGTCTGGAGCCAGTGAGACTATGGCATCCCCAATTGCGGAATTTTGTGAGGCTGAAGGTATCGCAGAGAGGAAGGAGAAGGGGAAGAGGAAGGTGGGGAAATACCTGGCTATTCAGATCTGGTCACAAAACACGGCTAAAAGGGGTTTCAAGCAACGTTTAAATTCTGAATGGTGGTCTTCCACCAGGGCGATACTGAGAGTATCTTTCACCCTGAAACGTGTACAAATATACTTCATATTATTTTTAAATGAATTACTTGTGAAACAGCTCAAATTAATTTGATAAAAATTACTTGCGCACGCCGAGAATTAAACCCGCGACCTACGAATTCGTAGTCGAGAGCCTTACCCCTCGACCATGGAGGCCGTCAAAATGGGCTCGGTATTTCAATATACTCAAGAATGTCATCAGTCGACTTATCTTGTAGAGGTTTCTACGATATAATAAACTTGACGAACGTAAATATCTTTGATAGCGACCTTGCAAAACAACTAAAATACCGGGCTATAGAGTTCACATTTTGGGAAGCACAGCGCATAATACATAGAGATGGCCTAACGCGCAAGGGGAAGAAACCAAAATAAGATAGCAAGGGGCAAGCTACCCGTGCTACTAATTTAATTAAAACAACAAATAAGTAAAAAGATTCGGCTTGTTTACAAAAAACAGAGTATTTTGATATAGTATTTAGTTTGACTCTTTTATAAACGTTTTATAATTTGATTACCGCAGTCAAAATCACTTCAAATAAACTTGGACGGAAGTAAAGTAGATTGGTGCAAAATGAATGAAACGTGATCTTTGCTTCCAGCCGTCGAAATGGTACGTTAAGACTAAGTCTATTCATCCTGATGTCAGTGCATTTTGGGATGTATTTCATAGAATTCAAGGATTAGAGCTCGAGGATTTTTATCTTTTGAAACCTTATACATTTTCCTAACTACCCATGTAGAATTTACAGATAAATCATTTGTGGTATTGCTTGAATTAGCGATCTACAGTGTGTTGTTGTTTATGGCAATTTTTGAGCGCAGGCCTTTTACGAAAATAGATAAATAGTGTATTTACAGGGACATTTTCTGCATGAATTTCAAGGTAGAATATATTACTATTTCTAAATAATTAAATAAGAAAAATAATTCCACTATCAATAATAAAGAAAAAAACATTTTGAAATCCATTAAAACAATATTCATTGTCCATTAAAATTTTTGAAAAACAGATATAATAATTTTTGTTAAGCAAAAACTTACGTTTTCATGATTTTCATGAGTTTGTTGGATACGCATCGTCTTCTAAACGGGTGAGATAGCCACGTAATGGGCAATATGGGCATTCTTACCTGAAACAAGAAAAAAATTTATTAGTGACAAAAAATCAGAATATGATTAGCTATCTGTATTTGTGGCAGGTGGAACGAGCATACAGTATAATATAAATGTGATTATAATACTTTTCTCAACAAAGCATTAAAACCTTCCATCCGATATTAAACCAGCATTTTACACAGACAATAGTATAGGTAAATTTTTAATTAATGGTAAAGATAAAAAAGACAGGTTAGGCTACTCGGGCATTTATTCACTTCAATGCAACGATTGTCCCGAGTTTTATGTAGGCAAAACGTCGCGTAATCTGGGTTAAATAACACATAAGATGTCTCAATAATAATGGGTTCTCGAAATTTGCCAACCACCTCTTAGAAAGAGAATACACATTCAATAAAAATACAGGCACCAGTTTACTGCATAAAAATGGAATAAGCATTAGACTAGATAACTTAGAAGCGTTAGAAATAAGGAAATCCAAAAACACAAATAGTAGACTCATTAAGAGTGAAATAAATTTAAATAAAAGTTCAATTCTTAAATTAATCCCAATATACAAAATACACGCCCTTCCCGGTCAGTTACCTGCTGACCTCCCCCTTGTCCCTTTACTTGCCAGTTTTAATCATAACACATGTATATCTTAGTTCATAGTTTAGTCATATACTGGTCTGAAGAAGCTACGGTAGTGTCGAAACCCGGTCGGCAAAGGTATATAACAAATAAAAGTGATAACATTTTTTAATTTATAATGTCACATCGCCAAGTTACCGCTTCATATGAAAATATAATAATAACAATATTTTGATGATTTGTATAACGCCGTATTTGTGATAAATCACCTCAAAGGCGCTGTTTAAATGTTTTTTTTAAACTTATCAGTAAATATAGCAAATCTATTATTACAACTTATGGCTAACAAAATGCATTCATCGGTTCTTCGATCTGTAATATACAAAACTATATGTACAATGCATTTGACCCGTGAACGTGATGCGTAATAAAATATTATAATGAATACGGGTAAATATAATTTCCGTGCATCTAGAATGTTATATCTAACTAGAAAAATTATGAGATAAAAATAAATATAATAAAAAAATTAAAAAAACAGCAAAAAAAAATGTTTGCTTTATTTAATAATAATTATTATTATTTTTTAAATATATTTCAAAAAGAGAATCAAACCCCGATCAATTGCATGGGAGGCAACTATGCCGACTATTACACCACCAACTATTTCAAAAACAATGGCATAAATTCATTATATTTACAGAAAATATGAATTACGAATTAATTGTTTTTGTGTTTAATTCGTAGAACTCCATTTTTTATTATTTTTTTATTTAATGAAAATCAAATTTAATAATGTCACTTTTAAGTTCTGCAAATATTTTTAGTTTTTATCATTGTGACAGCTGTTTCGGCGTTTAAGACCATTTTCAAACTGTCCATAAGGCCATTTTCAAACAGTTTGAAAATGGCCTTAAACGCCGATTAGTTGTCACAATAATAAAAACTGAAAATACTTGCAGAACTCAATAACATTATTAAATTTGATTTAAAATAATTACGAATTTTAGAATTAGAATGTTATAGAATGTTATAACCGTAGATATTTATTATTTTGGAACTATAAAATGTTCTTACTATAGCAGCACCAAGCTACTGACTTTACCTTTAAAATGTGTTCTTCACATGTATTGACAGTTGGAGAAGTAAGGCAGACATCGTAATTATTTTTTTTAACGTTTTTTATAATTTTAGTGTGTGAATTTGATTTTTTTTATTTACCTATAACATCTAATACATGGTTATTCCGATACGAAAATTTTCAGAGACACAAAAAAATAGCTTTACCGTGTAATTATCTTCCCCGTAAAAAGTTAAATAATTTTAAAAAGGTTATACATAAAATTAACTCCGAATACAATGTAGAATCATCTCCTTTCGGAAAGGACCACTAATTTTTTGTTGGAGAGTTTAGTACCATGGTACAAGAAGTTTTTTTGTCCAAATGTTGTGTTTGTGGTTCCTTGTTGTCTGTGTTTTTTGATTCTGAGATCTAGTGTATCTAATATGTGTGATTGTTGTTATTTCTTGTTTTTGTATCTATGAATGTAAAGTAGTATTGTTTTAGAGTATAATTGTTTTATTGGCACAATTTTAAGATTGTATTTTAATTTTAATTTAAAGTCTGAATCGCATACGCAAAACAAATCAGTATGAAGGAGAGAAAGAGTATATTATGCTCATTTTGAATAATTATTATAAAGAGGAGGCCTATTCTGGTTCTTTTTAAGGAAAATCACTTATCCCTTTCCTTAGGCTTAAAGACTTCTTGCTTAACTGCGGTTCCAGTTCTCTCGAATGACAGCTGCCATTCAGCGAACGAGATTCTTTGAAAATATGGGTAATTGCGTAGTTTTAATAAGTATTGACATTATTAGTTAGTTATTTGTCTCATAATAATGAGATTAATTAACCGAATTAACGAAATTTCGATAAATATTAAGGGTTAAATTCCATAGCCAAGTTTTGTGAAGGTTCACCCAAAGTGCGCCCAATGCTTGTGAAGTACCGAAATGTCGGATAAAAGTGATATAAATTCTAACAATTATAATAAACTACACGTGTAAAATAAGTGATAATAATTCGATACACCTATAATTTTGAATAATACTGTGATATTTAAACACCAGTATAAACCATAAACATAATATGTAATAACATTTATTTTTTTTATACACCAACTCCGTTAAAAATGCATTCACACAAAATCGTAACCGCAATTAAGCGAGAAGTCTTTAAGCCTAAGGAAAGAGATAAGTAATTTTCCTTAAAAAGAACCATAATAGGCCTCCAGGTACCTGTATAAATAAACATTCACTAACGTGGAAGAAGATGCATTCTTCTATGCTAAGCGATGGTCATAAACGGTATGTACGTATTATAAATTTATTTTTAACAAGTACCTAATTAACGCTCATGTAGACAGAAAGCTTAGAAGAGTTATAAAACTAGAATCAACATTAAAAAATTACGTATTGTCCCACTTTACGTAATTATTACGATGAATTTTAAGAACCCATCATTAGCCGACATGAAATAAGTAATTAATGTGGGCTTCGCACTTTGTTCTAGCAAAGTATTTTTCCTTTTTTTTTATCTTTCACAGTCTCTTTGAAGCAAACGAATTATAAAACACGAGGGATTAAAGTAATAAAGCTTCCATTCATTTTGAAATTTAATGATTATCCAAAGAGGACACCCAAAATTATCCGTTATTAACGAAAATGGGCCCTGTTTCACGACAACGAAGTTTTTTTAATGGCTAGCTAACAAGATTAAATTTGTATTAACTTATTTATTAGTCGGGCTTGTTTGGCAGCACTAATTGCATAGCAGTTATCTAGTTAACAGTTTAAAGTTGCAAAATTTTAATATATAGCTAAAACATAAACTTAATCCGATGCTTAAATGTTACACGCTCAAGTTCTCGGGAGGGGAGTTAATTTTTTTTTTTGGTTTTTCTTTATTTGGTTTCAACACACTTATTTTTTTATATACATAATAACAAATCACAAGGCTAATGACAATGCAGGATGTTTTTCATGGTCCTCCTCAATAGAGGTTCCTTTGCTGAGACGGACTAGGTTTTATTTAAGAATTGATTATTTTGAGCCTCTACAACGTTCATTTTAAAATGCTGGATATTTACTCTTCTTTGATATCTTTGAGCCAGGTTTTGATTAGGTTTTTGAAATCATTTACATATTCCGTTTTGTTTTATTGCAGGTGGAAGTGAACTATTGAGCTAAGTGGAGAGATATTCATAGTTCGTTTGTAAAGGGGGTACAAGGATAAAAGGTACTGCAAGTTACAGCAATTTATTCCCGGATACCTTGTATATATTATGATGTATTTTCTACTTTATTCACCGATGAGTCTTAGTTCCCCTTGACTACCGAATAATTCGATATTACCGAATTGAAGCATGTTCCACCTTATTCATAGTGACCTAGTTCCACGCTGCCTTATCCTAAGTTCAGTAATCGAATTAAGCCGCAACCGGTTAAATTTGTCCTTTAAAACCCGCCCGGTTAAATTCGTCCCTTTAACCTATAACCCGAGCGATTTTCACGCCTGACCCCGCGTCCGAAAACATTTGTGCCGCACGCAGTAATGACCCTAATGCGAACCGATTCCTTAGGATTCGAGGCGAATTAGGCCTGGGTTAAAAATATATTATAGAGGCCAGCCTTAAGAAAGGGTGGGTGACTAAGGGAAAGTAATGAGCTTATCGGACAATGATGGAATGGAGCGCAGTCGCCCATTAATCTCAAATAAACTAGATATTATTTAAGTGTTCAATATTCTCGCAGCGAACTATTTAAGGATCATATTTTAAACATATTTGATAGATGATATACAACTAGAAAAAATGTATTAAAAAAATATTTTCCCATAGGTGGGATGTTCCGACAAACTCAATGTTCGCACATGATATGTAAATCAATGAAAACACACAAGTATGTTGGCTCTTTTGGTGACGATTAGATATATATTGTCGAAATTACCATACCTTCTTTTTTTAAAATGCATTATTTTTTTTGTTATTTCTTAAATAATTTTTGGGATATTATCCTGCCTTGCGCATCCTCCTCCTTTAACCAATGTTTTGGACAGCGTTACAGTGTCCATCATCAGGGAAGATGTGTAGATTGTGGTGTAGTGGGTATTTATATATGTAGAAGTGATACCGTGTTGCGCGCGTTAACCCTATTAGGGCCGGTATTTCAGTGTAATATCCCGTCATCTATCAAGGGTAGTTTCAAATACGCAAATTGGTAGCTGACCTCAAATGAGGCCCAAGCTTGCGAGAGGGTTAACACCCAATAGATATATACCTACCAACATTTTATATTAATAATATTTTATACTACTCCATTCTATGTTAAGTATTTGTCTTTCTTATAATTTTTGCCATATAATTGGAACACTTAACTGAATGTCTTTCATTTTTGCATGAGGTGAAAATTGAAGGCCTTCCACACGATTGATACTGACTAAATCCACCGTGTCGAAAGGTTCGACCATCTGATCGCCCTTTCCTGAAGTCAAGCCTAACAACTTTAGAAAAGAACGACCAAATGGTCGATCCTTTCGACTAGGTGGCTTTAGTTAGTATTGGGCAAACCAGTCGTGTAGAACGCTCATTAATTATTGGTTTGCAATCCATATAAAAAGTAATATTATTATAAAGTGCGGTATTTCTTCCAACCAACCCCAGATATCAGTCAATTTAGAATGATTATTTCACCACTAGCTTAAAGAGTATTTGACAATTGGGTAATAAATTGTATCTATTCAATTAAACGCCAGTATAAACCATAAACATAATATGTAATAACATTGTTTTATTTTATACACAAACTTCATGTAAATTTCTCCTTTTATCCGTTTAAAAATACGATAAACAAATGTAAATTATTCTCATGCGAGATTTCAATCGGTTTTCCTGTAATGAATATTCATTCCACGCTCTTCATTGCGCGCCCGGTGTTTACCTATGTTAAATTTATAGTCACGCAAACTCTGCATTTTACAAAATGAGAAAAAGGAACGGAATACCAAAAAGCATACACAATTTCAATAATGATAGTAAATTAGAAGAGAATTTTAAATAAAAGTATTTGTAAAAAGCATTAACTTTGTGGCTCGCCATAATTTACAATAAAAAACACATAAATTTGTTGTAGACCGCTTTTATTTTATTAAAACTCTACCGGTTTCGGAAGCACCCTTCCTTCATCAGGAGAATATTAAAACTAACTTATAATATAGAATATTGACAAGACATATAAATTTTAGGTGTTGGAGTGGGGGGTAAGCAAATGGGTAGGGGTAATTGTAGGATTTCCAGGAAGAACAGAGCGATTTATTGGGAAAATATTCAGAACGGGACTAAAAGATAAGTTAATTTGGTTATTTAAAATACTAGCATTATTATTCAGGGATTTTCTAGTTTCGAGTTATCCAATTTTTTGCTTTTATTGTTACGGTGAAGAATTGTAACCCCAGTGTCCTTGTTAAAAGTGTGATCTTTGGAAATTAGATGATTGGCAAATTCTGAGAAGTTATTATTATTTAAGCATCTTAAATGTTCTGTGACTCTAATATTTATATTTCTAGTTGTTTTACCTATGTAGATCGATGGACAATCATTACAACATAGTTGGTAAATACCTGAGTGGCTTAATTTATGTTCTCTATCTTTAGTATTTTTTAGTAATTTACCTAAATTGTTATCAGTATATAACGCGGGTTTAATGTGAGAAGGAAATTTTTTTGTGCTAAGTGAGGAAAAGTTGGATATATATAAGATTCTGCGCCATTGAACGGGATTTATTATTATTTTCAGGTGTATTAAATAAAAATGTATTTGTTGAAATGAGTTTAAGTTTCTTATTAAACTCATTTCAACAATCCTAATCCTACAATTACCCCTACCCATTTGCTTACCCCCCACTCCAACACCTAAAATTTATATGTCTTGTCAATATTCTATATCATAAGTTAGTTTTAATTTTCTCCTAATGAAGGAAGGGTGCTTCCGAAACCGGTAGAGTTTTAATAAAATAAAAGTGGTCTAAAACAAATTTATGTGTTTTTTATTGTAAAAGTTTAATCATTGAAGATGACAATATAAACAAATCTCAAAAAAAAAAGAAACAGAAAAAGATATAAAAAAGGTATCAGTTGCATTTGGGAATCGAGCCCAGGACCTATATCTTACTGGGACATCGCTCTAGCCACGGAGATAATTAGACCATATCAGTTTACGTAATTTTTATCGATATCATACCTCAATTTTAAGACTTACCAGTATAACATTAAACATGTTATAAGTTTTCATAGGTACCTGCATTGTATTTTTATTTAAATTTATATTGTTTATACTTTTCTGTGCTCTATACGTTTTCATAAATTATCGTTTTTACTCTTTATTTATAAATTCTGTAATCATTGTAGAAAACAATATTAACATAACATAAAATAATTAATAAAAAATTGTATAAATTCTGTATTCATTTTTATACTTTCTAATTGTTCTTTTCATATTTTTGTTTCTTTATCTTTGTTGCTGTATTTACACTGATACTTTTTATACATAAATAAATATAGGGAATACCATAGTCCTACTGGCTCCAGACGGTTGATATTAGTGCGGACTCTTGTGCGCTATTCACATTTAAAAAAAAAACTTTTTGTAAAAATATTCACGTTCCAGTTCTACAGGTGAATCGATTTAGTTAATAAACCGGGGAATAGTAAAGTTATTATGTCAAAGCCTCTCAGCCCCGAGTGGTGCTATTTAAAGGGCTGTCCCCATTTTATTTACATATTGGAAAGAGGCCACTTACATTATAAAAGCAGGACGTTTTATCTCTTCACAATATTGAAAAATAACCGGAGGGTTATTTTTGCAGAGGGTCGGATCGAATTCTTTTCAAATGTAGATTTGAAGTTGTGACCGCTAAGTTACCTGGGTAGTTTTTTTTAGTATATGAAAAACAAATAAACCTTTTTTTTTAAAGAAATAAATATTGTAATATTGTGTGATTTTTTCATGAACATATTTTTGTGGACCATATTTCCAAGACTATAAATTGTATCACAGAACTCATTACTGTAAAGAGCGGTGAAAATCTTCGAAGAAATACCAAACAATATAAAACTGAGGAAACAATCTTTCCAATATGCCTTCCATCGATATGCTTAGTGTAACTTTAGGTCTCAGGTATGGTCTCTCCATCGAATCCAGAGTTAGTTAGCCTCTTAGAAGCGGGGCGTACTGTTCATGGTCCGTGGATACTTTAATAGTACACCACTGATAACCCGTACAAATCGCAAGTGCGCGTGGTGAATTTGGCTACCACCTCCGGTCTGGAGTCCAAAAATGACTGAAAAAGCCTTACATCCTGTGTAGAAACGGGCGATCCATTTAATAGATTCCCCATCTCAAACGGATTGCAATCTTTATGGCATAGGCGTCAGGTGAGAATGCTGTTCTTGTTCTATCGATATTTCAATGGAAGATACTCTGAGGAGCAAGCGTCATGGACCCCTTCGACACCGGTGCATAGTCGGGAAACACGCCAAACGCGCGCCCAATATTTGTACACGGTTGACATTGGTCACAAGAATGGGTCGTTTCTACAACTCGTTCTTGAGTTCAACGGCACGGCTGTGGAATGATATGCCGGCCTCTATGTTTCCTACCTCCTACAACATGGGTCTCTTCAAGACCCATGTTCACTACTTCCTCTCCTCAAAAATGCTCTCCACACAGCATCCTTAAAAATGACATAGGCCCTGAGGGAAACTATTTTCTCCAGGGCTTCCTGTGTGGAGTTAATGTAAAAAAAATGAAAATGTGTAAGAAATAAGTGACGACAAACGTAATTTTTAATTTTGTAATGTGCAATTTTTGATTGGAGATTTTTACATAAATTGCAATTTTTTTTTCACAACATTTTATAATATTTACATTAGAACAAATGTAACCATTGTCTATACCTATGTATTATTTAACGTTAAAAAAATCAAATAAATAAGCGCTTAGATGTAGACCTAAATTACGCTATAAGATTTTATAAGCAAGAACTCTACCTAAATACTCTATTTGTATATTGTCGTTACCGCCTACTCAAAAGAGAAAACTGTATTTGTTTTCAATATATTGTGAATTTATTGCAAGAATCATTCCTACTTGTAATGATTACAGTAAGGCTAGCCGCGCACTAGACAACCCCGGCAGCCACATACATTTCCGTACGCTGTACTTGGCTGCAAGCAGCCATGGCTGCCTATCGCCATGTTTCGACTGGCTCCCGAAGCCAAAAATATCTGGCTGCCTAGTGCGTTCGCTTGATTATATTTTCATACAAATTTGAATACCTATTGTTGGCCGCAACCTGGATACCTAATACGTTCGCTTGAATACATTTTCGTACAAATTTTAAGATCTATTGGTCGCCGCAACCTGGCTGACAAGTGCGTTCGCTTGAATACATTTTCATACAAATTTTAAGATCTATTGGTCGCCGCAACCTGGCTGCCTAGTGCGTTCGCTTGAATACATTTTCATACAAATTTGAAAATCTATCGGCTGCGGCAGCCTGGCTACCTAGTGCGCGGTTAGCCTTAAACTTCAGTCCGTTCTAGGGGATTTTTAACAAATAATATAAATTAAAGTTCTTCGTACACATTTCATATTTTATCTAGCATATTTATAAGTTTACAACGTCTACCTTTAATTTTTACCATAAGTAATGTGCTGAAAGCAAGGCTGTTAACAATACGTAAACACTACTTGAGAGTAATTTTAAGTGAGTAAATCATCCCAGGAGAAGTGGGGGCGATCTTTAAGGAGCGCAGACGCTACACTCCCAAAATTTAAGAAAATCCAAAAATAAAAATAGTAATAATAACCAATAATAACAACACCAAAAATCAAAAATTAAAGCAAATAACACGTACAAATGTAATACCGTAAAAAAGGTTTAGTTAAATTCAACCGGCTCGAACTTTCGTTATTTGTATCGCGTGCCATAAGTCACATGTGCGATTTCAGCATTTCAGCTTCAAAATTGCCAGTATGTAAACTGACAGGATTTTTAGCGTACCGCCTATTTCCGTGAGTACCAGCCGCCCCAACCGGCGAGGAACCGTTTCTTTAACCAGTTACTTTGTAACAATTTTACTATTGTAATATTTTTCATTTTTGATAAATGTCCAAAAGGAACCAGTTCTTCAGAAAAACAATATCGACGGGTTCCAGTGACAGCAAATGAACCGGGGCAGGAATACCTACCGTCTCTTAGAGTCAAACGGTGTAAAATACAACAAAAATGGGCTGTGCTAACGTTAAACTATTTTTAGTTATCAACGATCTGAGATGGTTTCGACTATGTAAAATTTATCAAACAATTGACATGATTGTTTTTTTTCTTTGAAGCTTTCAACTACATATTCAGTATGGAAGTATACTTTTACTGTAAATCATATTTAATTACGTCCTTTGTGCAGAAGAGCAATACACGCATGTCCATATTATTTTTAAACTCCCAACCGTCTGGAGTCTGGATGAGACTATGGCATCCCCAATTGGGGTACGTTGTGAGGCTGAAGGTAGTGGAGAGGTAAAGTAGATGGAGAAGGGTAAGGTGCGGAAGAACCTGGCTGTTCAGATCAGGTTACCAAACACAGCTAAAGCTGGAAATGGAGAATGTTCCTCTTATAGATTTTACATTCATTATTGGTCGTTTTTTAAGGTTAAGTTATCAAAGATACCTACATTAACGGCTTCCTAAATGAATAAGCTATCCAATGTGGAATTCAGATATTATAAAGTATTAAACAACAACAAAAACTAAATAGAAAATAAGAACACTTGCTTTTTAATGGAAAAATCTATCGAAATTTCTTAACTTTCACAGGAGAAACTATAAGGAGTGTCAAGTCAGTGATCCTCGATTTTTAAAATCGTATTTGGAAGCGTTCCGAAAATAAAATTAAAAAACACCACTGTCCAGAGGAAAATGACTTAATTTTGGCTCACTATAAACCTCCCAATCCAATACCTTCATTAGACTCTTTACGAAGGTTCAAAATCAGAAGTAAAGGGGAATAACAAGATTCATTGAAAGGCAACCAATTTTACTTCTAATTTCTCAGTGATTAAGAAACGAATTGAAGGGGTACGAAATCAGGAGATTCAACAAGCCGTAATTATTCGCTATTAAACATAATCGTTTGACTAAACTGAGCCTTTGTACCTGCATTGAAAACGTAATGGGTGTTAAGCTAAAGCGCTCAGGGAAACAGCCGCTAATCATGACTGAGCAGAAATGAAAAAAAAAATTAAAGCAAAAAAGATAAGACACCAAAAAAGATAAAAGGGTAAGAAAAAATAAAGAAGAAAATTTTTAGCGGAGCGGATTTTTTAAAGAATTTGCCGGAACGCCGTAAAAAACAAACGATCAGGCAGAAGGCAGAATTTAGCGATGAAAAATATATTTATTAACAAGTCGGTAATAGTGAATGTCGAGATCTGAGCGTCCATTATTTTGAACGATTTTATCTTTACAAGGCTTTCAGGCAAATTGCGTTGGACCCTTGTCTCATTCAAAGTAAATTGTTATAAATGATAATTGTATTATTGTGCTTGACAAACCTTGAGTTTGTTTGAAAGCCGTAATTCTTGTGGAATGTACCACTTCCCAGTGGCTTTGATTGTGGATTTTGGTGTTTCGTAACTAACTCTTATTACTATTCGCTATTGTGTTCTGAAAATATATTTCAATATGATGATTTGTGGTTCCTACAGAGAGTAAATGAATGATATAGGGAGAAATGATTTAAATGCCGACCACATTTGAAGCATCGCCACACTGAACCGACTCGTACAAGGCGTGTCGTACAATCTTGACAAGGTCCACTTTCTCGCGCAAGTTAACTTTTCTTGTTCACTTTGATTCAAATAATTAAACAATATTTGGATTTAATTATCCTTTATTTTATAACATTTAAAATACAACAAGTAACGTACAATTTCAAAAGGAATTATCATGTGAGCAATACGACAAGCAACTGCTTGGATTCACTCGACAAGATAGATTAATTCACTTAGGGTGAGGCAGCCACTTTTATAGCTGTCCTGATTAATCTAATATCTAAAGTTTATTTGGTACAAAACAACAAAATAGTATTATCAGTTACGCAACGGATGTTGACGTTTTGTATTGAGTACATATGCATCGATATAAGACGGAACTAGATAATGTAATCTTATTTGAGAGTTCAATGCACTATTTTATCTACTAGACAAGATGAAGTGAGGAATGAAGTACGGGGCGTCCTGTGTTGTCTTCTTGGAGGTGAAGGTCAGCTGGGGTAGTTAACTCTCCCCCCTTTAAATGGGAACTCCTTCGGGATGCGAAGAGTTTACATATTTTCCATAGGATATATCCAATTGCCATTATTATTAGGCAACTTGTTAGTGTGATATGTAGACTTCCACTGGTGGAGGTGGTTTCTGTCACGTTGGTGGTGATGCTGGACTCTTCGTGTGGTTTTTCTATTTCGTCCATATGTAATGTGGGTAACTGTAATACATGTAGTTCTTCTCTGGAATACGTAATGACTAATGTTTCCTTGTTTATAGTCCGTCCCATATTAAATGTTTTTCCTTGTATGCTGCATTCATCGTTGGTCACGAGTACTGATTTAGAAATAACAATACTCTGTTTATGTTGTGGGCAATGTGCTTGTAGTGGGGTGGGCTTGTCACGAAATACATACATCATATTGTCTCCTATAATATGGGTATATTCTTCTGGGCATGTGATCTTGTGAAGGCTGCAGTTCTGCTCGTTTTGGGTTTCTAACACCAAGGTGGTGCAATCATCAATGGTATTTACTTCTTTGTTACATAAGCTGTTTTGGTCTGAGATTATTTGGCATTTGCTTGCGACATACATTTGTTTTCCATCTCTCAATATTCGTCTGGATGGGAGGTGGGGTTGGAAGCATTGGGTACCTGGTTTGGATATTATGGGAATAATTTCATTATACATGTATATTGTATTCTCTACTAGTGGAAGGGATAGAATAAAATGCAAGGTTTGCTTGGTTTTTATGAGTTGAACTTGTAAAAAGCGTTGAATAATATCAAAGTCTTTAGAAAATAAGTTTTCTGAATTTATTTGTGATATTGAGTCCATGAAGACTTTTGGTTTAATAATGCTAGGGTGGTACATTCCATGAGCGGCAAAGGTAATTGCTTCCGTGATTCTAGTTACTAATTCAGTTATTGTTTCCGTTTGATAAATTAAATGTGTGATCAACAAATCAGTTTGATCTTCATAATGATCGTGGCTTATTTGAGCCCATATAACTACTTGGTTAAG
Organism: Halesus radiatus; assembly: GCA_022606495.2. Classification (NCBI taxonomy): domain Eukaryota; kingdom Metazoa; phylum Arthropoda; class Insecta; order Trichoptera; family Limnephilidae; genus Halesus; species Halesus radiatus. The sequence continues at coordinate 91,739 of JAHDVE020004283.1, forward strand.
TGAAATATTTTTAAGTTTAGTGTAATAATCTTCTAAGGTTTTCGAAGTAACAGAGATTCGTTGTTGATTCAAATGTAGATTACTTTCCATTTGTTGCGTTATCTTATTCATATCATTATCATCTAAATTTCCCGTTATTAATTTAATTACCGACCCGATACCATTTATAAGACCTCGTTTATGTCTAGTTACAATAAGGTTATCTATCAATGCTTTATTATGGTCAATTAAATATTTTAAACGTTCTAAGCCTACATTAGGTAAGGTTATATTATTATTTCTTATAAATTTATTGTAATTAAAATCTAATTGTTGAGTTTGTTCGACCAATGTTGATAGGTCTAGTGTGTGGATGACGTGCCATTGGCCTTCGACAGCGCGTGCATCTCCAAGGGGTGCGACGATGAAGTGTTCATGGTCCATCAGTTGGCGGATTCTTAATGCCTGCGTCAAGGCGATCAGCCTGAAACAATTTAATACTATTTTTATGGATTGTTGCTAATCCTCTAAGATTTTTATATTCCAAGACGTTATGAGGGAGAATATTAGTTATCGTAAAAGGTCCTTTGAATTTATTTTTATGTTTTCCTCGCGCCGTGATTTTTATTAATATCTGTTGTCCTACTGACATTTCTTGTTGGGTGCGATTTTTATTAACGCGTTCTAGTGTTTTATTTTTTGTTTTAACTTGCATTTCGTGGATTAATTTCTGAAGCTTTTTACATTGATTAATATGATCGATTACATAATTTTGGGTAATTATGCCATCGGCTGGTGGTGTTCGATTCCCATGACAAAAATGTATTTCGTTAGGGGTGTGTTTTATCGCGCTGTGTATTGTGGTATTATATGCGTTCATTGCTAAATTTATTTGTGTTTCCGGGGTAATATCCGATATTGCGTTACGTAATAATCTCAATATTTCCGTAAGTGTAGAATGGAAGCGTTCTATATCGGCTTTAGATTGCGAATGACCGGTCGTGGTCACGTGAGTTTTTATTTTATATGATTCTAGTAATTCACGGGTAGTAGTAGACGTGAACGTAGTTTCGCGATCGAAATGAATTTCTTTTGGTGCGCCGATCAAGGAGAATACCTTTACTAGTATGTCACATATTGCGATATTGTTATCGACAGGGATTAATGTACATGATGCCCATTTAGAGAATCTATCTATTATGGTAAGGAATTTTTGTCTACCGAAGTGATAAGTGTCCATTTGCCATAACTCCATCGGGCAAGCGGGGGTAACGGTCGCTTCGAGGGGAGCTACTGTGGGATGCCTTTCGTACTTGGCATTTTGACAAATTATACATGTTCGTAAATAGGCCTTTATTTTGGTTCGCATGTTATTGAAATAATACGTTCGCTTTACTGTCGCGAGCAGAGCATCTAGGCCCATATGGCGTTGATTTTCAATGTGCGCTAAATGTATTATTTTCTTTTCTTCCTCCGCATCGGAAGGTTCTATTTTAAGGTTCGTATATCGTATTAACTGTAATGAGTTCTTTTCGATATCTTTTCTATAACATTCGCTGACGATTTCGTATAACTTATCGTCTTTAATAATTACGGCATATTTATTCTTGTCTAAACATAACTTTACATAATTTAAAAATATGCATCGTGCATTATCGAGGGGAATACACCAAACATGATCCGTACCTGTTTCTTTTGTTTTCAATTTACGCGATTCCTGATTACTCCTTTCTATAAATATCCTATTCATACGTGAGGGTGGATGCTCGTGGCGAATCGGGATTCCTCCCTCATGATCGTCCACATTGCTATGCATGGTGTCGGCGACACTCTGAGCATCCGAAGTGATTTCTACTCGTAACGAGTCTTGATCTTCACTATCCTCACTATGATGGATCTCTACTCTTGATAATGCGTCGGCTACATGGTTTGTGCAGCCACGTTTGTGTTTTATAGTATAGTCGTATTCTTGGAGTTTTAGTCTCCATCTTGTTAGTTTGGCATTAGGTTCCCTTAATTTGGTCAACCATATTAAAGGTTGGTGATCGGTTTCGATCACAAAATGTTTCCCATAAATATAAGGGCGGAATTGTTGGAGAGCCCATATTATTCCAAGTAATTCCTTCTCCGTTGTATTATACCTACTTTCTGTTTTAGAGAGGGTTCGGGATATATACGCGACGGGCTGGGACTCTTGGCTAAGTACCGCGCCTAGTGCAATATTGCTCGCATCCGTCGTTACGGTGAATTCTTTATTGAAATCCGGGTATTTTAAAATTGGTGCGTTCATTAGTAACTCTTTACAGAGGTTGAAAGCATGTAAAAATTTACTATCTTGATTATTTATCTTTGCTCCTTTCCTAGTGCATTCTGTAAGAGGTTTTGTTACTTTACTTAGGTTGGGTGCAAACTTCCGATAATAACCTATTAATCCTAAAAATGATTTAATTTCTTTTACCGTTTTAGGCAAGGGAAATTTACGTATGGCATCTAATTTACTGGGGTCAGGCTGTAACCCATTATTATTCAGTATATGCCCTAAAAATTTAATTTCTTCCTTAACGAATTCACATTTGTTCATATTTATTTTTAAATTGGCTTCCCGCAGAGCATTGAATATGATTTCTAAACATTTGAGGTGCTCCTGTTTATCCTTAGCATATACAATTATATCGTCTAAATATACTAAACAAATTTTACCTATGTATTTACGCAATATATCATTCATCATACGTTGAAATGTGGCCGGAGCGTTTTTTAGCCCAAATGGCATTCGTACAAATTCGTAATGTTGATTAGGGATAGTAAATCCTGTTTTCTCTATGTCTTGTTCGGCCATTTCGATCTGGTGGTAACCACTTGTCAAATCTAGGGTTGAGAAATATTCATTACCATGTAATTGTGAGAACATGTCTTCGATATTTGGGAGGGGGAACTTGTCGCTCCGCGTGTTTTCGTTGAGTTTCCTATAGTCTATGACCATCCTCCATTTTTTAATTCCCGATTGGTCGGGTTTTTTCTCAACAATGTGAACTGGACTTGCCCATGGCGAGTCGCTAGGCCTGATGATCCCATCGTTAAGAAGTTGGGAAACTTGCCGTTCAACCTCAAGCCTCTGCTCATACGGTAACCTATAAGCACGCTGGTATACCGGTTCCTCCTTTAATAGTTTAATTGTATGTCTTACATTAGGTGAGCAATTAGCTACTAATTCCTCCGAAAACAAATCTTTATTCTTCTCCAATAATTCATCAAGTTCGGTCATGTCCATTACATGGAATAGTTGAACTTGCTTTGTTGGAGTTTTTAATACGTTATTATTATTATCTTTTAATATTAGTGTTGCATTCATTACTTTCAGCATATCTATTCCCATTAAGACATCATATTTTCTAGAGAAATCAAAAATATGAAACTTCATTTTATTATAATTGTTACCAAACAATTTTTTCCAAAATGGCGTCACAACCGTACCTCTATGGGTCGTTGTGGTGTGCGCCGTTTGTACCGAAAATTCTTCATCAATGTACTCGCAGTCAGAAAACAATCTATTATATAAGGCTCTACTCATAAATGATTTAGAACTACCAGTATCGATTAAAATTTTTATGTTGAATGGAGCTTCTACATATGGAAGTCCATTATTTATGTGGTTTAGTTGGACTAGGTTATTTGGGGATCTTCTTCGTTCACCCAAAAATCCTGATCTTCGTTATCACATTGAAATAGCTCCTGTGCCGTACGTCCATTACCCAAGTCTATGACTGGGCCTTTGAACGAGCGTGGCATAGGCGCTGTCCTCATACTAACATCCTCGTTACGGCGTTGTGGGTTTCCTAGATATTTAGAATTATTTTGTTGCGGCATGTTATTATTTTGAACCCCGAAATTCTGTCCGGGTTTGTTATTCGTGAAGTTATTGTGTTGCCACGGTTTATGATTATTATTATTATTAAAATTGGTATGATTCGTTCTATGACCGTTTGGATTATATTGTGGGTTATTAAATGTTCTATTGAAGTTTTGTCCGAACTGAGTTGGGTGAAATTTATTTTGCGTTGGTTGTGGGGAATTAGGCACACGTTTAGTTCTGTTACAGTGGAGTTCACCATGCGCCTCCAACATACGTATCTCAACACACAGGGTGTCGTAATTTTTTGTTAGATTTGCACATTTAATATGTGTGGGTAAAAAATTTAACAACGTATTACGTGCCGTGTCTTTATATGGTTCCATTAGGAGCTGCGCACTCGCTGGTCCATATTGGTCCGAAATTTTAATTTTTATTGAAAATAATATTTGATTCATTTCATGAATCAGGGTTCCGAATTCTCTATTTCCCCGATTGAAGTTAATTAGCTCGGTCTGAAGTAATGTGACCGACTTGTTGTCACCACATTCAATTTTTAACGATTCCAAAATTTTTTCGATATTATTTTCGTGATCGTTCATAAGGATCACCTGTAATGCCTTGCCGCGCAATCTCGAAATTACTCTTTCGACATTGCTTGGGGTATTGCCGTTTCGTGCAATGTAACCCCTAGCTGATTTTATAAACAAATTAATATCTTGCGCAGAACCGTCATACTCCAGAATCGACTCTGAGTATTGGAGAGCGGATCTCTCGTTTGGCTGTGCCATTTTATAAAAAGATTTTTTTTTTTAATGGATTTTATCTCTAACCTTTTGGATAAGGTAGGGAAAGGATCTATCGTACGGATGGGATAGACGAACAATTGAAAAATGTACTTACATGAATATTGTCGCAGCGATCTTCAGCATGTTTTCGCAGTTAACGATTTTTTTTTTGATTGGTCCTTCGCGTTGAGGTATTTAAAAACACCTAGGGAGTCCTGGCTACGGCCAAGTTTAACAGCTTCCCCGAATTTTATGACCCACGTACTGGGCGCCAGTTAACTTTTTTTGTTCACTTTGATTCAAAGAATTAAACAATATTTGGATATAATTATCCTTTATTTTATAACATTATAAAATACAACAAGTAACGTACAATTTCAAAAGGAATTATCATGTGAGCAATACGACAAGCAACTGCTTGGATTCACTCGACAAGATAGATTAATTCACTTAGGGTGAGGCAGCCACTTTTATAGCTGTCCTGGTTAATCTAATATCTAAAGTTTATTTGGTACAAAACAACAAAATAATATTATCAGTTATGCAACGGATGTTGACGTTTTGTATTGAGTACATATGCATCGATATAAGACGGAACTAGATAATGTAATCTTATTTGAGAGTTCAATGCACTATTTTATCTACTAGACAAGGTGAAGTGAGGAATGAAGTACGGGGCGTCCTGTGTTGTCTTCTTGGAGGTGAAGGTCAGCTGGGGTAGTTAACTCGCGAGACTACTGTCTGGTGTTGATTCCCACGGCTGTGGGTATGCGCGCCTTGATGGGATCGCGGCGTCGGAGGAATGAGATCTCTGAGACGAATGTGTGGTAAAACCATGTGGTAAAACCATGATGAAAAATATTGAAATTCGTAAGGAATGCAAGGCTGATGTAAGCGTAATGAGTAAGATTAAAAAATGGACACTTAGATGGTTTGGACATGTGGAGCGAATGAACGAAGAAAGGAATGTAAGAAGAGTGTATGACGCGAATGTGAATGGAAGAAGAAGCCGGGGACGCCCAAGGAAGACATGGCACGATCAAGTGAATTGAATACTTGAGTCGGGCCATATCAGAAGTCGGAATAATAGAAGAGAATGTATGAGACGATGTATGAACGTGAATAAAACAAGAAGTGAATGCCTAGATCGAGTTGTTTGGCGGACAGTCCTCTCTGATAACCCCTGCGGCGAAACGGCGTGATGGTTAGTTAGTTAGTTAGTTAGCGGCGTTGGAGGGCAGGAAGCGGAGGGCGCTCGACTGCGCTCGAACGGATTCGGCGGTTCCTGCCGAGTCCCGCAGTGTCTCGATCTAGGAAGGTAAGCGGCCCACGAAGCATCGTAGGCCGTTTACCTTCCTAGCTCGAGACACTACGGGATTCGGCGGTTCCTGCCGAGTCCCGCAGTGTCTCGAGCTAGGAAGGTAAACGCCAAGCGGCCTACGAAGCATCGTAGGAGGCGGAGGCCTCGACTTCCTCGACTGCCTTTGATTCGGCCAAAGTTTGCCTTTTTTATCATATCCGAACGTGACGTCGGGTTCTTTCGGGAACTGAATTCTGTGACTCGGTGTCTTGTGATTGGTTCGGAGTTGCAGACCGAGTTAATCCCCCTGCCTGTTCGCTTCTTCTGGCGATTATAAAATTTCGGGAATTAGCCGTAGGTACCTTTTTAGGTATTTGGGTGGACCGGTGTTTCCCGCACAGATGACTCGAATCAACATGTTATACTAATAATATTGTTTTATTTAGGCTGACGTTTATTCTTGTTTTGTTATTTCTAGATATTTTTATTATTTTATCTCTTTATTGCTTAAATATGTTCACATTACATTACAGTATGTTTCTTGTAATTTATGTTATGTTAAATCCGAAAGGCGGTAATGATTCAAAATAAATAAATAAAAATAATAATACGTCTTATGGTTTTCAAACATAAAAATGACATCGTGCAAACACCCTCAGTATGTGTGGCTAGACAGAAAGAATATGATTATTGTTCGTACCGTTAAAATACATGGGACATATTATCACAGACGACCTGAAGGACATTGAGGATATGGAGAGACAGAGAAGAGCGATATCTGTTAGAGCAGGTATGCTGTCAAGGCGTTTTCACTTTTGCAGCGCAAACGTCAAAAGAATACTGTTCAACACATTCTGCACATCTCTGTACACTTCAGAACTGTGAGTAGATTACACTGCATCCCAATGGCATAAACTAAAAGTCACCTACAATAATCCATATCCTCAACTATTCCGTCTACCGAGATACTGCAGCGCTACGGAAATGTTCCCTGAGGGATGAGTGCACTCTTTCAGGGCACTTCTCCGCCACCGCATGGGAATCTACGTGCAGAGTACGCCAATCCAAGAATACCATCCTTACTACCGGCTTACACGGCACCTGATGGCCCTCTGGAGACGGGGGACGGCAAATATCCGCCATAAACCTCTTTCATTTAGTATGAATTAAATTTTATTTTATATTTCATTTATTGTTATTTCTTGTTATGTGTCATTATTGTAACCTGTGGAATGTATTGCATTGCTCTTCCTGCGCCTTCTGGAATAAACCACTATTATTGTTATTACTCACGCGACAGCAAAATAACAATTTATTATTTAGCTAATTTTTATTATTATTTTTAATATTATTTTTTTATTACGATGTTATTCTTATTATTAATACTTGTATTTATAATAACCTACTCATTGTACTCTATGCAGATACCACAGTAGCTGCTTTTTTAAATTATAATTTTGTGTCATAAAAATCTTATAGTTACTTTCCACTTTATATCCACTTTCCCTGTACTTTTCTCTTTTATATGTTTTATACTTATGTAAATATATACTTTTTTAACCTATGTATTCCGTATTTTTCTTCTTAAAATTATTGTTAATACTATGTATCACGCGGTATAAATTTTCGCTCGTGGTAAATTTCGAAAATACGCAATATTATTGTTATTATTTCTATGTTACATAATTGTACTGCACTGTTTGTTGTAACTTAAGACTTGTTTTATGTAAAAGCCCTAAGGGCGTAAATAAATAAATAAATAAATAACTTCCGTCCCGCGTCAAGTCAAAAATAATTATTGCTAATGGCGTGTTATAATTTTATTTATTTTTTATTGATTATATTAATTATATACAGTGGAAACTTATACCCGCTAAGCCACTGCAAGTAGCTTGTCAGCAGGAGTTTAGTTCAACAATATTATATAATACAACAATAAATGGCAATCATCATACAAATGTAGGCCAAAATTAGGATACAGAGGTGCATGCAAGTTGTGATCAATGTACATTTGTACATAAGTTGGAAAAAAATTAAAAAAAAAAAAAAAAATGGAAACAGCATTACAGTTTTATAATTGAGATACTAGAGTCCAATTTTATAACACCGATTTAAATAATATTATAAAAATGTCAATATCATAAAAAATATCAAAATTATAAAAGTACCAATATTTTAAAAATATCAATATTATAAAAATATCAATATTTTAAAAATATCTACATTTTAAATGCCAACATTACAAAAATACCAATATTATAAAAATATCAATATAATAAAAATATAAACATTATAAAAACATTAATATTGCAAAAATAAAAATATTTAAAAAAAATCTAAGTATTAAATAAATTTTGAAATAACAATAAAAATTATATAAATAAAACAGCAGTACACCAACCTGTACAGTACAGTGAGGATAGACTTAATATAATAGTCACACCAAAATTATATTTTTTAATGTTACCCGCAGCTATCAAGCAGATATACCATCAGGAAACCATCACATTTGTTCTATAGGCAATGGAAGAAACAGCAAAATAGCGTAAATACAGCAGATATCGAGGAGCTATACAGCCAAGGAGACCGTCACATTTGTTACCAACAATACACAAGGTTACTTTCCAAAGCCAACACTTAAACATCAGTGAGAATTTCATCATAGAGCAATTGTTTTTAAATTTGTACGGCAATTTGTTAAATATAAATAGTACAATGTATTCAAGGGTTCGTTGACCATATTTATTTTGAAATATTGGCACTATTATTCCTATATTTTGTGTGAAACGTATATTGTGTACATGATCCACCACTGCCTTATATGGACTTTCAGATATATGTTGCAGTAGATTTTTTTGCCACAAAAGACCACGAACAGGTAATACATTAATTGATTTGTACATTATATCAATGTCTCGCCTTTGCTTAAAAACTGTTTTACTTACTAGCAATTTTACCATAGCATTTTAAATCAGCTGTAAATGTTGTTGGTCTTACACGAGTGTCCACAAGAAGTTATCCCATACCTTAAGGTCGATTCTGCTAGTGACAAATAAATTAGTTTCATAGTTTTTTATAGGCACATAAAATTTTACCTTATGGAGTCTTCCTACAATGGCTCGAAGTCGCTTACACAGGTTGGAAATTTGTACGACCCATTTCATGTTACAATCCACCGTAACTCCTAGATACACATACTGGTTGACTAATTCGATTGTCGTTGCGTTTTTGTAAATAAACGTCACCAATAATTTGTAATCCGCATTACAAAAAAAATATATTGTTTTTACATACTTTTCTCCACTTTAAAAATCATATTCGTATTTTAAATAATTTGTAAAACATACAATGGAACGGTCAGAAAAAAATACTATTTCTGATTAGATTTTGATAAGCCTATGTAAATTTATAAAATATTTAACAAATATTTTTCTATTTAAAAACATTATGTTTATCGTATTGCGTAATAATACTATCATTATTTTGAATTAATAAATAATAACTCTCCGACGTCCCTCTCCCCCTTAAAGTCACATTTATGAACCATTGAGGCTATGTTATCTGAAAAATAATTAACAAATTGGTTTGTAACATTTTCCGTAGATTGATTTTTCAACATAAACCTACTAATTACATGTCACAGTTACTCTTTGTCCTATGTCCTAGAATTTTATTTATTTCATCCCAGGTTTTCTAATATCTGTAAAATTATTCTTAAATTTATCATTGAAAAAGGTTGTTTTACTTTTTATTATTAATTTAGTAATAATATTACGAAAATATTTGTACTGTTTTTCATAAATTGCATTTGTTGGGGAGCTTTTCCACCGCTTAAATAAAGAATCTCGTTTTTTAATATGTGACAGAATGGCTCATGTCATCCATTCTTTTATAATCCAAGGTCTTGTATTGGGTTTTACATCTATAAATATTTGACTATTTTAATATACTTCGTTAAACTTGCTTTTTATTTGACTATATAAATTATTGCAATCATTTGTCTGAAGCAAAGCATTCCATTTATAATTTCTAATTGAAAAATCTATTCGTTTTTGAGATAAAATTGAGACTTTCCGCCCTTTATTTATAGGTCGTTTATTAGTTTTATAGTACGGAATGTTCACAACTGTTGCAAAGTGGTCTGCAATGATGAAGTCACAAACACATGCGTATAGTATGTCAGTTTCTTTGTGTTTGCTATTATACCTAACAAAAATGTGATCCAGACATCTTCGTGTCACTTTACCATTTGCTATAGCTTCCCTTGTAACGTCGTTTATACATTTTGTAAAATAATTATTTGAAAGAGCATTTTCATAGTGAATAATCACAGGATCTATATAATTTAACAAATCAATATTTATGTCACCAAATATTAGCATATTTTCATTAGGGTTTGAATATTTTGTTAATATTGATGAAAGTTCATTGATAAATGATTGTTTACTAAAATTTGGTGGTCTATATTCGTATATTGCTAGTACATTGAGTATAGAATTATTTGGTAATGTTATTATACAGGAAATATTCTCGAACAACTTTGTTTCAATTAAATTTTAGGTGAAAGGTAAAGTATCCCGAATATACAAGGTTATTCCCCCTCCAGATTTGGATGTGCGACAGTAACTAATGCTATTGTAACCGGGATTTTCGAAAAGACAAGTATATTCACTTTTTATTATTATTTATATAATTATAAAATTGTAAAGGTATGTAATTATATTATTCATCATGAATGTCAAATTGTTCATGCTCAACCTCCATCACAGGGTCGTTCAGATTTTACATCCACCCCAAATGCTCTCCACCGGCTGTGGCTGCGGTCTCCGCCTCGGTCCATTCTCCCCCAGTCCTTCTAATATAGGCCACAATATTACATTAAATAAATTAATTAATTTAACAATGAAATATATAAGTACGCCAAAAAGGACCCGGAGGAAACATATCTCTCCTCTCTATGAAATAAGGAAACCCATATAAAGTTCCAACATAAAACACGCCTCTGGTTTTCGGGTCTGCAGCGGGCCCCATTATCACCATCTTCCTTCCTCTGAGGGCACAGCCTCCCCCATCCATTTCCTCGACGCTCTTGCATTGTATACCAAAAAACTTATTACTGAACTGAACAGCCGAACTCCAAAAATACAACACTTTAGAATGGCTGCAACCGGCGGGGCACGTCTTTCCATATTCCGAAAGCTGCCATCTTCCGCCATTAATATAGAAATCTACATGACCGACTGCGTTCATCAGTCCGATACTCCCTCCATTTGTGTGCAGGACTTGGACGAAATCCGCGTCAGAATGGGAAAGTCTATCTGCTTCTGACACATTCCTGAAGCAAGGGCCAGCGGGGTCCAGGGCCACGATCCTAGGCAGGCTTTTGCCGGTTGATTTCTTGAAAGCCTTTCCCGCATAGCCGAGAATGTGAGCTCCCAAGCCATGGCCGACCAGATCCAAGGTCTGAAGGTTCAGACCAGAAGTGGTGAGTTGGGCCAGAACTCGACCGAGACGAGCGCCGATATAACGCGCCAGACGAGCAGATCTGAAAAATGCAAATTTATTTTGTTTTATTCATTGATTCAATATATACAAATATTTACAATTTATGGCGCATTTATGAGTGGAAGGGGGTGCATGGATCAGATTTTCTCGTTGCGTATGCTCACAGAGAAGTTTCTGGCAAAAAAACAGAAACTTTTCTGTGCTTTTGTAGATCTACAAAAAGCATACGACAGAGTTGACAGAAAAAAGTTATGGAAGGTGTTGTCTAAGTATGGTGTGAATACAAATCTTATACAGGCAATCGCATCGCTGTACGAGGGAAGCGTTGCATGTGTTAGGGCAAACGGTGATTTTACGGGTTGGTTTGACATCACAAAAGGTGTTAAGCAAGGCTGCGTAATGTCACCGTGGTTATTCAATCTATACATGGATAATTGTATGCAAGAATTGAAAGAGGTGGGCCTGGGCGCGAAAAATGAGTAGTCTGCAAGTATGTTGTCTGTTGTATGCTGATGATGCGGTGCTGATTGCTAACAGTATGGAAGATCTACAGTCCCTCGTATCTAGGATGAACGAAGTATGTATGATGAATGAGCTAATGATGAATGTAAATAAGTCCAAAGTCATGGTGTTTGAAAGAGAGAGTACGAAAACAGTATGCAATATAGTTGTGAATGATGAATACTTGGAGCAGGTAGATGAGTTTGTGTATTTGGGAAGTATGTTTACGAGAGATGGAAAGACTGATAGGGATATTGAAAGAAGGGTGAATGCAGGAAACTCCATTAACGGAGGACTGAACGCGGTTGGCGCAAACAAAAAGGTGTCCAAGGAAGCGAAGCTAGCAGTCCACAATGGAGTGCTGATACCAACCTTGATGTATGGCAGTGAGGCATGGAACTGGCAGAGGAAGGATGAAAGTAGACTGAATGCTGTAGAAATGAGATCTCTGAGACGAATGTGTGGTAAAACCATGTATGATCGAGTGAAAATGTTGAGATTCGTAAAGAATGCAAGGCTGATGTAAGCGTAGTGAGCAAGATTAAGAAAGGGACGTTTAGATGGTTTGGGCATGTAGAGCGAATGAACGAAGAAAGGAGTGTAAGGAGAATATATGACGCGAATGTGAATGGAAGAAGAAGCCGGGGACGTCCCGAGGAAGACATGGCACGATCAAGTGAATTAAATACTCGAGTCGGGCCATGTCAGAAGTCGGAATAACAGAAGAGAATGTATGAGGCGTTGTATGAATGTGAATGAAGCAAGAAGTGTATGCCAAGATCGAGTTGTTTGGCGGTCCGTCCTCTCTGCCTACCCCTGCAGGGAAACGGCGTGATGGTTAGTTAGTTAGTTGGTTAGTTTATTTACAATATTACAGATTTTTAATCTAATTCGTAATAATTGTACTATTTATTGAATGTACTCGTATATACAAAAACCCTGTAAATGACGTTATAAGACATAAAAAAACAGATGGATTTTTTGATCCACCGTATTTAGGAAGTATGTAGCTCTTTGCTTTTTGTGTTAGCTTTGTGAATTCACCCAGAGGGGACTTCACAAATAAGTTTGTGCAGCTAGCTCTACCGTACCGTACCGTAGGAGGTTGTGATGACCTCCTCGACAGTGAGATTCTGTTACAAACAAATTTATTTGAGCCAGAATATCACTGTTGAATATATTACCCTTATTTAACTTAAATATTTTTATTTAAATTTTAAAAATATTTTTTGAGAAATTCCTCTACGTGCCTAAGGAGTGATAATTATTGGTCATACCCAAAATATAGATAGCCAAGGGTGTCGTCCGAAGAGACGCAAAAATATAGATAGCAAAGGGTATCAATCCAATGGGGAAACAAGCGACACCTACAATCATTAATTACTATTTAATGTAGCAGTCTCATGTCCATCTAAAATCTAAAGAAGTACTCATCAATCCAACGGGAAAACAAGCGACCTACAATCATTACTCATGTTTGATTTAAAATATTAATTCAATGTTTTATACCCTCGAATTGTTACAATTAATTTATTTTCATGTTCCTGGCAGGACAGTTACTATATCGGACGTTTCGGGGTCCGATACATAGACTATGAAAATAGGGCCGGTCAAGTCGTTGTTGCAGCCGCTACTTGTCTGCAGCTTCAGTAGTTCAGGAGGCCGGTTTGGGTAGCCGCCAGAATGCAGTCCCGTTGTAAGTAGGATATATTCTGTGCGGACTACTTTAGGTCAATTGGTGAACTCTGCTAGGTCGGTTATCCAATGGCGATGAAATGCGATAGTCCAGGGCGTAGCAAAGTCAAACAATATTCCAAGAATAGCAGGCAGGAAGCTCTGAGTCAGAGCGTAGAGTCGTGAAAGTAGCGAGCGAGGCGAGATTTGAAACAAGAGTGGTTTGCCAGTGGTCGCCCCCTTGTATTTATACTAAGCTGAGCTGTTCAGAGCTCCGTGCCAGGTGTCGGGCGATTTTATGTGTCCCACCGTAGGATTTGGCAGCCACCTCTAGTCGGGAGTCCCAAAATATCTGAAAAAACCCTTGACTCTGTGCAGAAACGGGCGGTCCGTTTGATAGATTCGCATATCTTAACAAACGGGATGTAATCTTTAGAGCACAGACGTCAGGTGGGAATGCTGTCCTTGTTCTACCGGTATTTTAATGGAAGATGCTCAGAGGAACTAGCGTCATTGATCCCTTCGGCACCGGTGCATAGTCGGGAAACATGCCAAAAGCGCGCCCAACATTTGCACACGGTTGACATTTGTCACATGAGAACGGGTCGCTTCTACGATTCGTTCTTGTGTTCAACAGCTCGGCTGTGGAAAGATCTGCCGGCCTTTGTGTTTCCTCCATCCTATAACATTCACTCCTTCCTATCCTCTAAAAGACCCTCCACACAGCATCCCCAAAGATGATATAGGCCTTGAGGGAAATTATTTCCCTCCGGATCTGCTGTGGAGTTGAAGACTGTAAAAAAAAATCCTCTGACCCAAACTACTTCCTTTGCGCACGTTTATTTAGATATGTAAAGGGATCAACGGGTCCCCGGCCCAAACATATTCAGGGGAATCTCTCATACAAATCTTAACTCTAAATATACATTGTGTTATTATTAGAAATTATGTTAAAAGGAGCCCGGCCTATTTCTCAATTTCTCATTTATTTTTCTATATCTTTTGCCGAACTCCCGCAATATAATTCTAAACACAAACAAACATATAATTGTAATACTAATAGATGTGGAAGGCGGTCCCACAATTCGGCGTTGGGAACCGGGACACGGTAGCATTGATACTTCCCCTGTCCCTCGCCATTATCCAATCTACACTCGTAGGAGTAACATTGTGCGCCGGTGCACGTGCACTTTAAAGTGTTGGGAAAATAGAAGATGATAACTATCCTTGATAAAACTTCATCGTTTTTTATTTCCCTCACGGCCTCGTCCGATACAGTTACAAGACATTATCTACCATATTATTGTGACAATTGTACATCAGTTTCGCAATATTATACTATACTCCTATGCGACGGATTCAACATCTGGGGAACAAATACTCCGTTGTTAATACATTTAGTACATCGATATTACAATATACTTTAGTAAGGTGAGTTATTTTATTTGATGACACTACTTGACTCTGGATAACAGTGTCAAATTGTGTTGTTTAATATGTACTTATTCGACATTATTTGTAAAAACCTTCAACGGACGTAAATTCGAAGATCGTCAATGAATCGTGGTGATATTTTGAATGACTTAAAACCTCAGGAACCCCGTAAAACCGCTCTAATCTTACAAAGGGAAATAATTTAAGTAAACTTTTAATGCGATTTATCATCAAACTAACCTCGTGTACGGCAAACTAATCACAGAGCTCGCATCCAGCATCATGACATTGTACAGTCCTTTGTTCAAGTAGGCCGCAATCACAGATTTGGTGGACACGTCGTTAGGCCCATCGAAAACCCCGTGGCAGAAGAGGACGGTCCGGAAGTCCCTGCGGAAGGCCGGGTCCCGCGCGGCGGAGGCCGCCCTGCTCATGTTGTAGGAATGGTGCTGGTTGATGCCGGTGAACATCCATAGTCTTAGCTTGTCTGTGTTGGTTGAGATAATCGTGATGTCCAGGATCTCTAGATTGCCTGGAAATAAGATTATTTGGTAATAGAATAGAAAGGTTATTCTTACTCGACTCCTTCTAGCCGCGATGTACTTTCGGTCACTGAACAGTTCAATTCTCGACTAGGGATCTATACCGATTATTCGGTAATAGAATAGAAAGGTTATTCTTACCCGACTCCTTCTAGCTGCGATGTACTTTCAGTCACTGAACAGTTCAACTCTCGACTGGGGATCAATACCGATTTGAAAGAAAACTAATGTTGTCAATTTACATAAGACCTTTCAACTCCTGGGCCGTATTTACGGGCAGGCTTTCAAGGATGCAGCCCGCACTTGAGGGAAATTATTTCCCTCAGGGCCTCCTGTGTGGAGTTATTGTAAAAAAATCTGAATAAGGTAGAGTAGAATATCCAAAATTTAATAAATAAGTTTTAAATGTTTATTCTTAGGTTTTTAGTTAGAAAATTGCTCTGAAACGCTGCGATCTTTGCAGGTTAATGTTTAATAAAATTCCTAGGACAGGCGGGGGGGGACCCTCCGTTTTACTGGGAGTTATGGATTACCCCCAGACCTCGGCAGGGCCCGCACCACAGGTTAAGCATCCGCGTTTACAGATCCTAAATATGGCCGTGCCCAGGGCCACAGAAATTTTTTACTGACTCAAGAATGAATTTCGATCTTTGATAATGTTTGATTAATTCCAGCAGAACTAAGAAAAATTAAGCTAACTTCGAACACACCGACACGCCCACGGCACACTTCTATCTGTTTATCTCTTCGGTGCCTACAAACATAACTTTACGGATGTCATAAAGGACGCCATCAAATGATTTACTTACGAAGATTATGCCCGCCAAAAATATTTGCGTCTTATGTCACTACGAATATAGGTAATGGATATAAAATTCGCTTGGCAAGCGAAGTCTAGAAATGATTGTCGTAAACCCACATAGCGGTTTTTATTTATTTTGTGAACAATTTTATAAGAAAGAAAATAAATGAATCAAGGGAATCTTTCATAAATAATTTTAGCCATAAAGCACTATTTTAAAAACTTGCTTGTCACACGCGTTCGTCATTTTCTAGTGAATTGTTTTTTTAGTAGTTAACGCTTAAGGTAATTATTTTAATTCTTGTCTAGGAAGTTTCTAGGAAAGGGTTCAATTTATCGGAAGTATTGGTTTTCATTATGTAAACCGGATGGGTAGTACAGATTAATCGAAATAGTGATTTCACCCATAGAACTATCTATAGTCATGGTCGAGCAACTGCGGCGAAGGGAGTACTCACAGTTAGCGAGGTATCCGTCGTCGATAGAAGTATTATTAGTTCCCATCACCATAACTAAAACATTTGCGGAGATACCAACTAAAAATATCAACGAAATGGTGTAATTTTTCATTTTATATTTTTAGTATAGGTGTCAGTGTGAATTATTGCTGTATTTAAAAGTACCGAGTTCAGGATGTTCTTTTTAGATCAGCAAATAAATTTAATTTGGACAAGAACGATACAGAGCACGTCTCTGCTTCTTTGAAATACCAAAATGAAGTAATTTGGCTTCAAAAGAAAATGTCCATACACAGGTAGGCACTCTTATACTATCATGTTTTCACATCGTTCTTGTGACATTGAAAAAGTAATTTGATAACAAAAGCTTTATCGATTACGCGTTAGTTACTGAACAATGATAGATTTTATCAAATCTATTAACCCCAAGGCAACAGTACTCTCTTTTAAGCAATGTTTGTGTAGAGAAGCAGAGTGTAAATATTACTTTTTTTAAATGTAATCTAAATCAAATTTAAGAATGTTGTTGCTAAGTTCTGCGAGTATTTTAGTTTATAATTAAATGAAACACTCAAACTTTGTTTTAACCACATTTATTTTACACGCCTACCGGTTTCGGAACAACCGTTCCATCGTCAGGGCAAGTGTATATTGCAACCAAATGAAAGCAAGTATATCCGAAACCGGTATGCGCCTAAAATAATTGTGGTTAAAACAAAGTTTGAGTGTTTAATTTAATTATAATAGATAACAATGGCGTTCAAGATCATTTTCAAACAGGCACTTGAAATACTTAATTTGTTTTTTAAAGATTAGAGATTAATAATAAGATTTGATTTACATTACATTTAAACAGAGTTCTATGAATTAAACCCACAAACAATTAGTAATGTAAATGTTTACATGATAATGTTTCCTGATTGTCTTACAAGAAAAAATCATGCTTGAAAAATGTTTACACGATAATTAAACTGAATATGTAAATGTTTACATGATAATTAAACTGAATGTGTAAATGTTTACATGATAATTAAACTGAATGTGTAAATGTCTACATGATAATTAATCTGAATGTGTAAATGTCTACAAGATAATTAAACTGAATGTGTAAATGTTTACATGATAATTAAACTGAATGTGTAAATGTTTACATGATAATGTTTCCTGATAGTCTTACAAGAAAAAATCATGCTTGAAAAATGTTTACACGATAATTAAACTGAATGTGTAAATGTCTACATGATAATTAAACTGAATGTGTAAATGTTTAAATGATAATTAAACTGAATGTATAAATGTTTACATGATAATTAAACTAAATGTGTAAATGTTTACATGATAATGTTTCCTGATAGTCTTACAAGAAAAAATTATGCTTGAAAAATGTTTACACGATAATTAAACTGAATATGTAAATGTTTACATGATAATTAAACTGAATGTGTAAATGTCTACATGATAATTAATCTGAATGTGTAAATGTTTACATGATAATTAAACTGAATATGTAAATGTTTACATGATAATTAAACTGAATGTGTAAATGTCTACATGATAATTAAACTAAATGTGTAAATGTTTACATGATAATTAAACCAAATGTGGAAATGTTTACATGATAATGTTTTCTGGTAGTCTTACAAGAAAAAATCATGTTTGAAAAATGTTTACACGATAATTAAAGTGAATGTGTAAATGTTTACATGATAAACTGAATGTGTAAATGTTTACATGATAATTAAACTGAATGTGTAAATGTTTACATGATAATTAAACTGAATGTGTAAATGTTTACATGATAATTAAACTGAATGTGTAAATGTTTACATGATAATTAAACTGAATGTGTAAATGTTTACATGATAATTAAACTAAATGTGTAAATGTTTACATGATAATTAAACTAAATGTGGAAATGTTTACATGATAATGTTTCCTGATAGTCTTACAAGAAAAAAACATGCTTGAAAAATGTTTACACGATAATTAAACTGATTATGTAAATGTTTACATGATAATTAAACTGAATGTGTAAATGTCTACATGATAATTAAACTGAATGTGTAAATGTTTACATGATAATTAAACTAAACGTGGAAATGTTTACATGATAATGTTTCCTGATAGTCTTACAAGAAAAAATCATGCTTGAAAAATGTTTACACGATAATTAAACTGAATATGTAAATGTTTACATGATAATTAAACTGAATGTGTAAATGTCTACATGATAATTAAACTGAATGTGTAAATGTTTACATGATAATTAAACTGAATGAGTAAATGTACATGATAATTAAACTGAATGTGTAAATGTTTATATGATAATTAAACTGAATGTGTAAATGTTTACACGATAATTAAACTGAATGTGTAAATGTCTACATGATAATTAAACTGAATGTGTAAATGTTTACATGATAATTAAACTGAATGTGTAAATGTTTACATGATAATTAAACTGAATGTGTAAATGATTACAGAGTTAGTGTTTTACATAATGGAAGAAGAGAGCAACAAGTTTTGAATTAGAAGTCATAAAAAACACAACATAATAAATGTACGAGTAGGTAGAATGTGGCGTAGGAAATTGATTGCATAGCATAACGGGTGATGTTTTTAGTTTGATTGATCGTGGGATATTTTTAATCTTATTTTGAAGTGTTTTTTTTTAATTACATTAAACACGGGAACAAAAGCATTCACTCCACAGAGCAAATAATACATGAAGATACCCTAACACACAAGGGGAAGAAACCAAAATTAGAGGGGTTAGGGGTGCCGTCAATTTAATTAAAACGGCAAATAAGTAATAAGGCTTGTAAACAAAAAACAAATATTTCACTACTCAGTTTGGTTTATTTTTAATGTTTAACAATTTGATTACCGCAGTCAAATCACGCGATACAATCGTGAACGGCAGTGAACTAGGCTGGTGCCAAAATGGGTGTCATCTGAACTTTGTCTGCAGCCGTTGAAATGGTACTTAAGGCAAGTCTATTTAACGTCAGTGCTTCACTCATTTCAGTGGGTGGTAGCAGTGGGTCATGGCTTTAGAGTCAGGCTTCTGTATAAGGGCAAGCCTCGTAGCATAGTATTGTTGTTGGACATATTTCATTTAATGATAAATTAATAATAATTACTTTGTTTTAACCACTGTATTGCATATTTTATTTATTTATTCATTCATCTTCGAGTTAATGTAGATCCATCTGATAGTTTAATGTACACATTAACACCACATAGGATACAACCCACGACATACATTTATTTAAAAAGAACTTATCTTAATTTTATCACATATTTGAAAACTGAAAAAACAATCTCTAAATTTTTTATGTATAATATTGGATCCGAAACTAACTTTCACAAAAGGCTTTTTTCATGTGATACCACACAAAAGACACAGCTGCTCCCAACCGTCTGAAGCCAGTGAGTCTATGGCATCCCCAAATGGGGTACGTTGTGAGACTGAAAGTATTGAGGAGGGAGGAGATGGGGGAGAGGAAGGTGAGGAAATACCTGGCTATTCAGATCTGGTCACCAAACACGGCTAAAGCCATTTCAAGCAACCTTTCGATTCAGAATGGTGGGCTTTCACCAGAGTGATACTGACAGTACCTACCACTCTGAAACGTGCCGCAAATATGCTACATATCTTTTTTATTGAATAAATTGTGAAATAAGACAATTTAATCCCATAAAATTTACTTTTGCACGCCAGGTTTTGAACCCGCAACCTCTGGATTCGTAGCCAAAGATCGTAACCACTTAACCTGTCTAAGAAAAAACTAAATAGAATAGGGGGGTAGAAATGGGCGTAGGGGAGCAGAAGGGAACATGTTTAAAATTAGGCTACCCGATAAATTTAATTGTGTATTTAGTAAATTGAATTTTTTATTTTTAGAGATATATTATTATTCCGACTTATCCCATTTCAATGGAGTACATCTATTCCAGAACATTTCTGGAAGGAGTGATCTGTATTTATTAGATGCAATGCGAATTCCTACTTCATTCAGGCACCTCATACGAGTACGTTCAATCACCCTCGTATTAACATTCTTGCAACTTTCCTACATAAAATACTGGACATCTGACCTTACAAATACCAGATTTTATCATCCGTTCTGTATCCTTAGAGGTACTCAACAGTTTACCCAAAATGTTATGCAAGTCTAACTTCTGATGGAAATTCCAAAACACTCAAAGGTAATTTATATGCCAGCCGTGCTTTGCATGACTTTAATATTGGGTACAGTGTGTTTTGTAGATATGAGTCGTAACTGACATATCCCTTATTTGTTGCAATTGATTTGATTATACAGCTTCGGTAAAGTTAATGTTAGATAGAGGAATGGTGACAAGTCTGTGGATCATTCGGTGGAAGGCCGAATGTCTCTGGGAAATGGGGTGGTTTGAAGAACAGTGAATTACTGTATCAGTAAAAGTAGCTTTTGTATTAATATTAATATTGAATTTATTATTTATAATGGATAGGGACAGGGATGGATAGGTCTATGAAACGTAAACTACAATTTGTACCTATTTCTACTGAAATTGTTATTTTATAGAATTTAGGAGTGACAAGAAGGAGTTTAGTTGACTTTTGGTGCCTTTCCATGTGTAAAATATGTCATCAACGTATCGTTTCCAAATAAATACAATACGTTTTTTAAAAGAGGTGAGTTGGAACTAAAAATGTATTTTTTGATGCTATCCACACAGTGACTTCCTGTAAAAAATGACCTACTATATGTTTATATGTACCGTGAGTTTTATTTAATTTATTTAAAGATTTAGAAACTGCACGACCATGTGAGTATAAACAATATCCATATTTGCCGCTGCGGGTAGATTGCCAGTTATAAAGATAGGCATCTTTTATAAAATGCCCTTCAATGGTGGAAACAAGTTTGTAACGTTCGCCATGAGCTTCTTTCCTCGGAGGAAGAATTCCTCGAAGGCATTGCCATTATTGATTGAAGGATTCTTTTCAAAAAACGGAGGATTGTCGCCTGTCTTTATATAAAAGATTCCTCGAGCGCGAGGATCAGCCAACAGCCCAAACACTGCTTTACGTTTTCCGTGACAATTCTTGAAATCCACGTCTTCAATACTGCCGCATTCCTTCCCGACGAAGTTCTCGGGATATACGGTGCCGTAATACATCAGCTGGACGGATCGCTCGTGGCTCAAAATGATGTTAAGGATGACGTTGGCTGTTGCGGGGCAAGTCGGCTGGAGTCTCCCGCCGTTGAAATAGAAATCCAAGTGGGCAATTGGTTTCATCAGTCCGAAGCCGCCCGCGTTGGTGTGGATGGCCTGTACGAAAACAGCGTCTTCTTTGTCCAGGCGATCCTGACTTGGCACGGCGGAGTAGCACGGCCCGGCGGGGTCGAGCGCAATGATGGCGGGCAGCTTGGTGCCGGAGATCTGGAAAAAGTGTTTACCGGCCAAGCCCGCGGTGTGCGCGCCCAGACTGTGCCCCACCACTATGAGCCTGTCTAGGATGCATCCCAGCTTCTGTAGGATGTGCAGTTGGGTGCCGAGAGTCTCGCCCACTCGGGTCACGGCCATTACAGACCTTAAATCCAAAAACAATATTTTATAAAACACAAGAAAGGGAAATTACTCGGAGTAAACTCAGTCATCCGAGCCAATTGAGTAGTTCACGCAACGATAGTTTTGAAATTCGTTCCTTTAGGCCATAGGTTCCAAACGAGGTCAGTTTCGTCCCCCAACGGGCGTTGGAGAGATCCAAGGCGGCAGTGGTAGCCTCAAGGGACAATGGGGGCGGTGAAAGGCTACAAGGGGCCAGTGAAGGGCTGAAATGGGGGGCAAGGGCAATAAAAATATTTTGATTAAATTTTACGGATGATTTAAAATTTGTCGTAGGTACATCATTGAAAGAATCATGCAACAAAAGGAATTGATCAATTATTCTGATAAAATATAGTCTGCTAGTGGGCTGTGAGATAAATAAAGATGGGAACCTCTGCTTTAGGCTGTTGGTTGGAAGAAAAAAAACACTTATTGTTATTCAATTCCTATAAACAGTCCTGTAAACAAAGTATTTCACATTAATTTTATTTAAATATTTCGTTGAAAATTTTTCGAAATTTACTGGTTTTATCTAATCCAGTGATCTAATTTAGTAAATTTAATAAAAGATCAACATTTTTTAGAGATTCCGTAAAAAAATAAGAGACCCATTCAATTACAGTGAAAGTACAAGAACTAATCGATGGAACAGAGCTTACTTGAAAATACAAGAACTATTCAGTAATGGAACAGAGTTCATTTGAAAGTACAAGAACTATTCAGTAATGGAAGAGAGGTCATTTGAAAGTACAAGAACTATTCAGTAATGGAAGAGAGGTCATTTGAAAGTACAAGAACTATTCAGTAATGGAAGAGAGGTCATTTGAAAGTACAAGAACTATTCAGTAATGGAAGAGAGGTCATTTGAAAGTACAAGAACTATTCAATAATGGAACAGAGTTCATTTGAAAGTACAAGAACTATTCAATAATGGAACAGAGCTCACTTGAAAATACAAGAACTATTCAGTAATGGAACAGAGGTCACTTGAAAGTACTTACTTGAAAAAGTTAATGCTAAACAGGCAATCCAGATCCAGTAGCAGCACATTATAGTTCTCTAAAAGTTGGAAGGCGTCCGATATGAGCTCCGAACAAGGGTCTGTGGCGTTCTGTGTGAAGCCGTGGATGTAGATGATGGAGTTCATCAGCGGATTGAAGTTCACGTCCTGCAGCAGGAGCGACATCTCCTGGAGAGGGTAGGCAGTGAACTTGTGTTTGCCGGTGAAGAGCAGGACGCGCGCAGTCCTCAATTCTTCATCTGTTATTTTAATGTGCATTCTCTCCATGGAACCTGGGAATTGGACAAAATTACATTGTTTTGGATGCATTCTCCAATTACTACAGTAATCCAGGGGAACTAAATCGGGGGTGGGGAACCTCCAATATCAGTCATTTTTATCTAGGGGATGTAAATCAGGAGTAGGGAACCTCCAATTTCAGCAATTTGTATCGGGATAACTAAATCAGGGGTGGGGAATCTCCAATATCAGTAATTTGTATCGGAGGTAACTAAATCAGGGATGGGGAACCTCCAATATCAGTAATTTGTATCAAGGTTAAGTAAATCATGGGTGGGGAACCTTCGATTTCAACAATTTGTATCCAGGGGAACTAAATCAGGAGTAGGGAACTTAAAATTTCGGCAATTTTTATCAGGGTTAACTAAATCATGCGTGGAAAACCTCCAATTTCAGTAATTTGTATTGGAGGTAACTAAATCAGGGGTAGGGAACATCTAATTTCATCAATTTTTATCGGGGGGAACTAAATCAGGGGTTGGAAGTCTCCAATTTCAGCGAATTTTGTATCAGAGAAAACTAAATCAGCAACATCTGGAGACTGTCGGTTTGAAAATACAGTATTTGATGATGATCATAACAAACAACGCATAGGTACTCATGATATTGTTCAGGTTTCACCTCAGAACATGTTTCACCTGGTGAGGTAGGTAATATAAACCGCACAATAATATAAGTATGTAACATATTATTTTTAAACATGCCGTATTGTATGAAACTGTATTACGTTATTTCAATTGATGTCCATTTATCCACAATGAAACTGAAAAAAAAAATGTGTACTTACAGATTGGCAGCAACCCTACTTCAGAAATAGGAGGCTGTGAAATCAGAAACTCTTTCAGGTCCAATCCAATCACTTTTGAAACCGATAAACAAAACAAAACTATTGTTAGTATTATACGACTTTTCCCCATGATATTAGTTAAACTTTTCCGACACTTAAATACGAATGCGGTACGCAGCACTTTTTCCGCGGAAAAAAACAGCTCTCTTTTGTAACGCACTTTGATATAATATCATTTCAAAATAGCTTATCGTCAATTTATCCAAACTTAATATGTTTATTGATTAACTTCGACACGATTTTAACTTAATGACGCTCGCTACAGATATAAACTTGGCAATAATCATGTCGGGCAAGTCGTAAAAACATAAATAAGTTCCTACACAAATATCACCATCTTAAGTACTAAATTACCTAAGTCTGTTTTGGCTACTTTACAGGAGAAGCAAAAAATTATTATTTAAGGGCCAGCACTCAAAAAACATCACTTTGCAGTTTGCTAACTCAATCAATACCACTAATGATTTATCTGTAAATTCTATACAGGTAGTTAGGAAAATGGATAAGGTTTCAAAAGACAAAAATCCTCAAACTGTAATCCTTAAATTCTATGAAATACGTCCCAAATAGTCTGAATATAGGTGCAATTTTAAAACTAGTGAAAACAATTTTTATCATTTTACCAAAAATTCCAGCATGTACTTCTTATAGAATTCAAAAGATTACAGTTCTAAGGTTATTGTCTTTTGAAACCTTATACATTTTACTAACTACCCGCATAGAATTAATAGATAAATCTTTCATGGTATTTCTTTTTACAGTTACTTCACACAAAAGGTCCTGAGGGAAATAAATTCCCTCAAGGCCTATGTCATCTTTGGGGATGATGTGTAGAGGGTCTTTTAGGGGATAGGAAGGAGTAAACCTGGGCCTTGAAGAGACCCTTGTTGTAGAATAATACCCACACACAGGCTTTGCCTTTGTGGGATTTTTTTGTTTTCAAATTTAATTTTTATCATATTTTCTTGTGTTTTATAGACTATTTCAAAATGTAATTATGTAACAAAAAATTTCAATAAAAAAAAAGGGAGGAAACACAAAGGCTGGCAAGTTAGCAACCTGCGTGCGTAAGTGCGTATTTATGGGTGCGCACCTAGTGTAATTTATTATTTTAATTTTAAGATAGGTAACGCTTCGGATCTACTTTACAAAAGTTAAAACAATGGTAATACAAATATTCCCTGGTTACAAATAACCTAACAATATTGGAAAATCTCCTACTACCATCACAGTAAGTGGAAGATGTTGCTTGTGTCGTGATGAAGGACTTAGCCAGCCGAGGAATTGAATACACAACGCTATTACTCTGAAGACGTGTGTTAAATTACTCGGTGTCAATCTGGATGCAGACTTTTCCCTTAAAAGTCAAGTAAACAGAACTGTAAGTACAGGGTTCTTTCAATTGAGGCAAATAAAGGCAGTACGGAGAAACCTGCCAACAGAGGCAACTAAACTGCTTGTCAATTCGTACGTTGTGTTACGTCTAGATTACTGCAACGGAATACATGCGAGTCTCCCAAATACCAAATTAACAAATTGCAATCAGTATTCAACACTGTAGCAAGACTTATCACCGGCGTATCTAAATATTCTCACATTTCAGAGCATCTCAAAAATCTCCACTGGCTCAAATGTCCTGAAAGATTCCAGTTCAAGCTCTGCTGGATGGTATTTAAGTCACTTAACGGAATGGCTCCGGCTTACTTATCATAACTGTGTATTCCCGAAAATACCAACTCACGGCAGTCCACCCTTAGGTCAGCATCGTCATCAGCTATCGGCAGGTTAATGGAACCAAAGCGCACACCTAATACTAAGTTTGGGGATCGTGCTTTCGGAGTGTCAGGACCTAAAGCCTGGAATGAACTGCCGCATGACTTAAGAATTATCAAAGACTCAACAGAATTCAGAACTAAACTTAAAACACATCTTTTCAGACAATAGTATCCATAAATTGAAGAAATTCACCTGTAAATTGCTATTGCCGGTTAGTAGTTACCTAAAGTCATTAAATAAATAAAATAAAAATAAAATTAAAAAATTCACGCATCGGTGCGCAAATGCGTCCACAGCCCGCAACACTGTAAATAACCAAAGTGTAAAATAAAAATAAAAAGTTAATATTTATTAAAAGCTTCTTACGCTTTTTAAGGTAATTTTATAGATATTTTTGAGTCCTAAAAATCATTTTATGAATACTTTCCAGTCCTAAAAATGATAAGTATCTCAATAAATACCAACTCTTCTTGTGCCACCAATCTTCTAATAAATGTAACATCAGTAGAAAAGGAGCAACAAATAACCATGTAAAACTATCATCTCTATAAATAAATTTTCTAATAAAACTGTGTTAATCTGAAGCGACGTGCCAGGTAAGTATGTTTTTCTGTATCTGTTTGTATATAATTAGTTAAGAAATATTTGTACAGCGCCTTGAGGTGATTTTTCACAAAAACGGCGCTATACAAATCATCCAATTATTATTATTATTAGGGTGAGACCCAAACGCGATGCCAACTCAGCCACAAGTTATAGTACAATTTTGGACTGCTTTTTATTTAAAGTACATATTGAATTCAAAGATTCAATCGAAGTTATGAATCACAATAAAGAGAAAATTCAGCCATGCCGCCCTAACATGAATATTTTATTGTAACGATTAAAAAAATTTCAACTTTATTTTACTTTTATCCTTTTACTTCATACGATTTTAGTTATCCCTCTCACGAGCTTGGGCTTCATTCGGGGACTATTCTCACTTTGCGTGTTTGAAACTACCCTCGATAGATGGCACTAGTTTAGTCAACACACGCTCGAGTTAATGAACTACGAGGTGAAGAATGCAAATAAATGAATGAGGCAGATTTTATCTTTAAAAAATTTTCAATTGAAATTATAATTGTACATTATCTCCTTCAAAGCAGATACCTTGGGAAGCCACACAGCGCTGGATACGGTTTTTCCACTCTTCATAGCAGTGCTGGAACTCAGATACTGGACTCGACTTCAGCTGGTCAGTTGCGGCCTTTTAATGTTCTCCGTTCTCCAATGTCCCGAAATGCCGTCCTTTGGGGTGAATGTTTAATCTTGGTAAAAGAAAAACATCACAATGACTTAAATCTGTTAAATAAAGGGGCTAAGATGCCACAGGGATGTTTTTACTTGCCAAAAGATTTTGCTCATTTATTGATCAAATCCGATGAACGGTTGTGTATGTTAATCTCACCTGTTCCCCAATTCATATTTATTTACATTAGCTCCACACAGGAGGCCCTGACGAAAATAATCTCCCTCGGGGTCTATGTCATCTTTGAGAATGCTCTGTAGAGGGTCTTTTTGAGGAGAGGAAGGAGTGAACATGGGTCTTGAAGAGGCACAGAGGTCAGCAAATCGTTTCTCAGCCGGGCTGTTGAACTCGTATAAACGAACCGTTCTCATGTGACAACAGTAAACCATGTACAAATGTTGGGCGTGCGTTTGGTGTGTTTCCCAACTATTCAGCGGTGTTGAAGGGATAAATGAAGCTTGTTCCTCACAGCATCTTCCATCGGAATACCAGTACAATAAGAGAAGCGTTACCAACTGACATCTGTGCTGTAAAGATTGCAATCCATATTTTTAAGGTAGGGGAATCTATCAAACAGATCGCCCGTTTCTGGACAGTCACGGTTTTTTTTTCAGATATCTTAGGGCTCCAGACTAGAGGTGACTGCCAAATTCACCAATGGGGCACACTTGCAATTTGTACAATTTATTCCGAGTGTCAACTGACGATCAGAATTCATAAGAACCGGACTCTATGTCAATTTTCATCAGTTCTTGCAGTTGAAGGCCTTCAGCTGCGAGATTCATCTTCAATCGAGTTACGGCTTTCTGAAAATGCCTTAAACTACCTGAAAACCTGGACCCTTAACAAAACACTCTGTCTCCGTAAGGCTATTGAAGTTTTACAATAGTTTCCGTCACACTGTGCCCAAGTCTCCCACAAAATTTGACAACGCTTCTTCATTTTCAGAATGCACTAAAAAAACCGGTTTACGAAAACAATCGCTACGGCAGACCACCAAGTGACTTTAGCCGCAAGCAATTTCAAACTGTAAAGAAGGATCATCAGTGTTTCCAGGTCGAACGCTACGGTACCAGACTTACTTTATCTACATGCCTCGTACAGTTCATCTGGTGACCACTGGATGGGTAATCTAACACACGGTTTACATTATTTTGTTATTCCTAACGTTGCAAGTTTGACAGTGGGGCGTCTTGGAGTTATGTTGCGATTATTGTGTGTAACGTTGATATTTTTTCTTATTAATTAGTAAATTGTTTGTTCTAATAATAATAAAATAATTTATATTAAAAAACACTTTTTTAAATACATATACTCGTACATACCGTATTTGCACCCAAAATTTTCTTTGTACTGCTGTAAGTGATACGAGGTCTCATATGAGGACAAGAATTTATTTTCTGAACAATGATTTAAAAAATTAAAATATAGCACATTTTATGTTTTTACATCCTTCATAATTTGTCCCTGAGAGGGTTAACTTATTATTATTTTACGGATGAGGTTGTTGTAGTAATATCACACGTAAATATATATATTTTGTACATCCAGTCACGTTCACGTACCTCAGAACAGGTTTCACCTAGCGAGGTAGGAAATGTAAACCATAAATAGTAAGAAACATTCTTTCAATAAATGTCAATTTATCGACGCTGAAACTGATGAAAGTAATGTATTCTCAATTATTCATTTGTTATTATTCAATTAATTATTCAATTGTTCATTTCTCAATTAGTGAAAGACTTTGGACTACGGATTTTACAAATTAAGGCGACCATACGAGTACGCATTGTAATTCTACGATTTTAGATTGTAATGGAAGACGTGAAATGACACAACACATGAATACTGTGGCGAATGGGTTTGCCCTTCTGCAGTACCGTACCTACGGCGTACAATGTTCCCCATAGTCATATTTCTTTGCACTGTGCGGGAATCAGTCACACAACCTCCCAAATCATGTGTAAAGCACCCAGCACTAAGTATATATACTCGTACGAAGCACTTGTTTGCAGCATCTCGGAATACAGTTCCATTATCCGGGCCCCTTCAGAACAGAACCATACTCTCCAAATAGAAAGAGGTTTATGCAGTACCTTAATATAAGAGAACACATATATTATTCATTCCTATTTTCACCCTTGTTCTTAACAGGAATGTTTGATTTCAACACATTGACATTAGAGGTCCGCCAAAAATATATTTTTAGATCAACATTTTAAATTAATCTCGGGAACCATATGTAATCCACCTATGTTGAAAGAGATAAACGTATACGTTCGTAATAAGTATACTCTTGGGAGATCCCATGCACTCTTTTATGCTTCAAAAGCGAGAACTACTACTTACCAAAACACCCCAATCAGCAGAGCGACTCAAATGCTTAATGATGCTGCATTGACTGTTGACATTTTCAATGTCACTTACAGACAGTTTAGTGACTATGTTTGGACCCATGTCACAAAACTGTTGTAAGACTGCCCCATGACTTTGTATACTTTTCCTATGAACCTTTTACTCTTGTTCTACTATTTGTTATTCCTAATACTTGTCTATGAATATTTTTTTTAACATTTTTCATTAACTGTAATGAATTCTAAATCTGTAATCTCTGTAATATATTGGCGTACAACTATTTTATGTGGCTTTGGACATGGGCCTTCTCAAATATCTCCAGATTTACCGACCCTTAGCACCTCTCACCCATCCGAAGACTGCAGCTCTCTTCAAATCGTCAGCCCATCACATCTGTGGACGACGTCTGCTTCTCTTTCCCAACCAGGGACGCCATCCGATGATATTGTGGTTCAAACGGTCACATGTAAGTCGGGCCACATGCCCAGGATAGTTCCCCTTGAGGTTAGAGATTGGAATGATAATGTCACCCACTTTAGACATGCTCCTTATCGGCACATTCGTCTTTCTATCTTGTGAGGAGATATGTAGCAAGACTCTTTGTGTGGTGACATATTTTTCAATTGTACATTTTACTGATAACTTACAAAGTTGGGTTGTTGAGGGAAGGAGGCTGAGTAGGGAAGGGCAGGAAATGGAAGAGTAAGGTTGGGTAGTACCTGGCTACTCAGATCTGGTTAATGTGTCGTTAATCAAACACGGCTAAAGCCATTCCAAGCAATGTTAACGGTGGTCTTTCATAAGGGTGATAGGAAAAATAAGATAAATCTGCTTTAGTATTGTGTTATGGATCATGTTTTATTTAATAAAAAACAGATAGGCAGTATCATTATTATTTAAATTGCAAAACATTGCTTTGGCGCACAAAACCCATCAACAAATTAAAGTGGTAATTAGTACCACTCGGGTTCAGATCAAATATTATTAATTATTACCCCTAATAAAAATTATTTTCACTAATAAATATACTTAAATAATAAAACCTAGTGAATTTTGCTACCAGCATTTCCTTGGCTCCACGGCATTAAAATACACTAACTTGTTAATCCCAAACTTGTATTGTTCTATTCAGCTTTTATGAAATCGATCAGCAACCTCAGATTGGAGTTATTTCGCTTTTACCCAATCAATCCCCAAGTTCTGATTTGGTTAATTAGCTTTAAACCAATCCCTATTCCAATTGATTTACGCAGCCTTTACCCAATCAATCCCCAAGTTCTGATTTGGTTAATTAGCTTTAAACCAATCCCTATTCCAATTGATTTACGCAGCCTTTACCCAATCAATCCCCAAGTTCTGATTTGGTTAATTAGCTTTAAACCAATCCCTATTCCAATTGATTTACGCAGCCTTTACCCAATCAATCCCCAAGTTCTGATTTGGTTAATTAGCTTTAAACCAATCCCTATTCAAATTGATTTACGCAGCCTTTACCCAATCAATCTCCAAAGTGGCCGGACCACTCTGCTTCACTGGCAAATAGACACCTCCGTAAAACTGGAAACCGAAGCCAGTAATATTTGAAGTGTCTAACTTCTCCGTGGTGTTGACAAGCCGCCCTCTGAAATATGGCTTGAAGTCTTCAAACGGCAGTCGCACAACTTTGAAACCGTCTCTTGGACCATCAAACATCTGCTCGTAAGTATAATTAGGTTCGTCATTAAGACCGCGGTGCCTTAAAACAACTTTAAACCCATTAAATTCTCCCTGAGAACGGCAATTGATTTGTAGTTCATTATAATCTTGTAGATCACCAAAGTATTCGAGTTTTCTGACTCCGGCAAATCCGGCACCGTTTGGTTGCGGATTTAATAATACGAAGAAGATGGCACGTTGAAATATTCTAGTTTTTTGGAGGGACAACACAGCTTTTGACATCCCCACTTCTCGAACCGGGTCCGACTGCTCGATCCAATCGTCCACGTTGTCAAGTTTTGCGAAGTCGAAGATGATTTGCGAAGGTTTTTCCATCTTCACCGAGCTGCGGCTCGCATTGATGATACTCCCTATTGCTGATGTGACGAGGAATGATAGAAATATAGATCCTCGGGTCATGATGCTCATTGATTTAGGTTGGAGACGCGTCTGCTGATGTTTTATTAAACTTCCTTAAAGTAAGTGCTTGAAACCTAGAAGAAATTAACAATTATTTTTAAACACAAACTTTACATTGTTTAAACATTACATAAGAATATAAGAGTACATTGTAAAAACTTTTTTTATAAACCTTTTATAACTGTTTTTAAATAAAATAGGTGTGATAAGGAGAGTTTCAGTTAGCATGAAATAATGTCATTATGTTGGGTGCGGCTCATTGGCATCGAAACTCCGAGCAGCTCTCAGTCGTTGTACAACATTGTATTTGAACATGAACATTATATGGAATGGCAGAAATTCATAAGACAGGCACTCTTTTACATCTAATATTATAAAGTGTTCACGGCACCTCACTAGGTTTTGTGGTTTTTTGCTTGTAAGCTTGGCAACGTCACCGACACTTCCAGGACATTTCTGGATTGCTTCAGTGGCTTGCCCGCGCCTAGTGCCTGCACGTCCGTTAGTGTGATTTACGCAGTAATAGAATAAACGCGTCAGCCTAAAATTTAACTTGCGGTCCCAGATTTCACACGCGTGCCGTTGTACGGGTAAAGTCGACAGGCGCTTAGAGATCATTTTTTAATTAAAATTACTGCAAAACATATGTAAATTATAATTATATAATGGACATAACTATTTTGTATTAGAAGTGGGTCGTTCGCGAACGAGTCGGCTCAGTGTTCCGCATCTCCATACGGATTGAAAGAGCCGGCTCGCAACGAACGTTCTTCACGGCTCACGGCTCTTCGCAGATCTTTGCAAGATCCGGTGAGCCGACGAGCCGGTGACCCAGTGAGCCGGTGGGTCGGTGAGCCGGTGAGCCGAGTGAGCCGAGTGAGCCGGGTGACCCGGTGAGCCGCGAGATCCGTGTCGATCGTTCGATCTTATATACAGTACATTATTATTATTCGTCATAACATAGGAATTCATAATTCTGACGTTTCAGTGGTGGCGTCAGCGCTCCCCTCACATTATTTTGATAATTCTAAAAAGAACGAGGTTGAGCTATTAACAATAATGTGAATTATTAATAGCGTTACATTCATTGTTTGTTTTGAGGAAATCATTGGAATCTAAAAAATCCTCGAAAAATTGTCTCGGTATTGAGTACTTAAATGCGTAATGTTTCTTGTTTGTTGTAGGTATAAAGCCATGCCACTTTATTTTCAAAACATTTCACTAAAGCATTACGTAGTGTATTTTATGGATACGACACCTATTTGATTTGTAATAAATAACAAAATCAATAAAAAATTATTAAAAAAAAACTTTTTTAGAGATTATATTTTAAAAACAAAACATCGGAAAATTTGGATGATGATTACAAAATGTCAAAGTCAGTAATAATGAATAATTACAAATGTATCCTGGGCACAAATTAACAAAAGCGACAAGAGCACCACAATGTTTGTTTGCGCCCTTCGGGAGATTTTGAGGTATACAAGTTATCCTATCATTATTATAAGAGACGTGCACACGATGATCACCATACATATACCATTCACTAGACTATATCTTCCTACTTTTTGTATGAACAAAAGTTTGTCACGATTTAGACCTATGGCCACACCATCCAACAACTCTGACGTCACAAAATCATCGACAAAAACGTAGAGGAAACTCGAGGCCATTTAAAAAAGGTGCGACCATAGACAATATATAATGCTCCCTCATTCATTAGCCAAAAATATTTTAAAATTAAAGATGTTTTGAAAGATGTCAAAGCGTTCCCTCAGGACAGCGAGGGTCCATCCGGCAAAGTGCTGTCTTGAGAAAG
The DNA here is from genome assembly GCA_022606495.2 of Halesus radiatus. NCBI lineage: Eukaryota > Metazoa > Arthropoda > Insecta > Trichoptera > Limnephilidae > Halesus > Halesus radiatus. The sequence goes on from JAHDVE020004283.1 coordinate 125,679, forward strand.
TGAACTTTAAGGTATCTTTCTTTACAGATCATTTCCTCGGGATAGCACTTTTCCAAATTCGAGCCTTGTTGTCCTGAGGAGATTTGACATTTTTCTGTTTATAATAGAAAAATGAAAAACTCATAGTTACATGTTTAAATATATTTTTTTAATTTCACCAAGACAATAGATAACATATAACAGGACCGGTTCCGAGACATCTTGGGCTCTGTGCAGTATATTATATAATATTATTCTTATAAAGTTAACAGGACCGGTTCCGAGACATCTTGGGCTCTGTGCAGTATATTATATAATATTATTCTTATAAAGTTAACAGGACCGGTTCCGAGACATCTTGGGCTCTGTGCAGTATATTATATAATATTATTCTTATAAAGTTAACAGGACCGGTTCCGAGACATCTTGGGCTCTGTGCAGTATATTATATAATATTATTCTTATAAGTCTGTGCAGCTATATAAAGTTAACAAATATACACACATGATACACGAATAAAGTAGGTTGATGCAATACAGAAGAGATTTACATATACCTTAAACACGGGTAGTTTCAATTATAAGTGGGATATTTTCCGATCAGCATGAACTTTTTTAACAATCCATTGTCATATCGCTTTCGTAGCGAAATGTCAGTCATAAACTAACGCAAACCTTGCTAGTGTGGAATTGACATTACCAGGGGTGTTAGTTGAAGTTTGCCAGTTTTACTCATAGATGTCGCTAGAGATATGTATATATTTCTATGATTTGGCATCTGTCATATTTTTCTATGGACACCTTCAAAAATACACAAGTTACATTCTGCCAAAATAATAGTGTCATAGTTGGTTACCTCAGTGAATATGTCGAGTTTTGTTCCAAGTAAATCGCATTTGCGACATTCGTTTCTTTTCTTATTTCATCAAAAGAAAAAAGCAGTTGAAGCTCATCGGTTGCTGGTAGAAACTTATAGTGAACATGCTCCAGTGATAAGAACATGTGAGACATTGTTTCGTCAATTTAAAAGTGGAGATTTCGATTTAACAGACAATAAACATCCTGGTGCAACGAAAAAGTTCGAAGACGAGGAATTGCAGGCGTTATTGGATGAAGACCCAACCCAATCGCAACAACAATTGGCCCAAACACTGAATGTGACCCGAGGAGCAATTTGCCAATGTTTAAAAGCCATGGGAAAGATCCAAAAGTATGGAAAATGGGTACCACACCAAATGAACGAGACAAATCGAAAAAACCGCCAAACCGCCTCATACAGCTAAAGTAGTGAAGAACACTCTCAAAGCATTGAATTGGGAAATATTATCGCACCCGCCGTACTCTCCAGACCTTGCCCGTCCGACTATCACCTTTTCGCATCGATGGGACACTCACTCGCAGAGCAGCGCTTCGCCAATTTTGAAAAAGTCGAAAAATGGCTCGTCGAATGATTTGCCTTGAAAGAGAATTTTTTTTTGGGAATGGTATCCATGATTTGCCTCAAAGATGGGCAAAATGTATAAAATCCGATGGTCAATACCTTGAATAAAAATTTTTGAGATTCCCTTGAGAATTAAGCGTTTTCTTTATTGAAAAAACCGGAAAACTTCAACTAACACCCCTGGTATAGTCCAATCTGTAAATCTCCATGACAATTCACGAAACTGGCTCTCTTTTGAACTTGTTGGATAATGGATACCTATAAATTCCAAATATTTACGTATGTCAGTTCGCGATGTGCACGTTTGACAACTTGTGTTCAATGGCGTCTCTGTCGTTTCCTTGCGCGTAGCCTCTCTTTCTGTTACACAAGTTTTTATGGTAGAGAGTGAGAGATCAAATTACTAGCTATGAGCCAATGAAACTGAGCTTTCAGCGACAATGCTTTTTTTCTATGGACAAACGACAACTCTGACGTCACACACAAACCATGGAGATTACATATCTTTTATAGAGTTTCAAGGTCAGACCGGAGTTATCCGCCCCTGATGATCACCGTACTAATGTCACAGTTACACACCTGTTACCAAACAGGAGAGAAACAAAAGATTTACGTCGACACTGCCCATATCACTCCAAGCCCCTACAGATGAAGAAGCAGATGTGCAGATACTGCAGACACCATGTTTAAAGATGCTGAAATTCTGCCATGTACGTCGACACTGCCCATATCACTCCAAGCCCCTACAGACGAAGAAGCAGATGTGCAGATACTGCAGACACCATGTTTAAAGATGCTGAAATTCTGCCATGTAAGTCGGCACTGCCCATATCACTCCAAGCCCCTACAGACGAAGAAGCAGATGTGCAGATACTGCAGACACCATGTTTCATGGAATTTGTATGAAAAACCTTAATATTATAATACAAATAATATACAAAGTTCCACAACTTTGAGAACCGGTTGCAGGTCCTAATTATTTATGATTAAAAAAGTATTTATTAAAAATAACCCATAAACCCCAAGGTTCTGTTATAGTACAGAGTTTTTCTACAAGCGCAAGTTACTGAATGCGTGTGTTATGTGGGGAGAAGCTGGTGCCGGTCACTCGCTGTGAGTATGGAATTTGTCCCTCCCAACTAACTGCTAATACTAATAACTACTGCAATCATCCTACCCACGATAACATGTTAACATGGAATAATGATGTCTCTATAGGTGACAGTAGAAGACCCCCCCACCCCCACTCCCATGTGCATCGGAGTATCTAGGTGTTGCGACTAAACGCATACCTATGACACCGTACCTGAAAAGTGAGTTAGGACTGTACAATCTAACAGCATCACGTTAAACATTTCTATTCATTTGCAAAAACTACCTACATACTTTCCAATGTTTTAAAGTAATGTAATATTTTTTAGGCCTATTTAGAAAAAGAAAATCCACAACGCCAACTTGTTAGTTAAGAGAGATCGCACAAAATTTGTGCGCTATACAAATCATGAAAATATTATTATTCCATTGCCACCTGGCACCTGGCACCTGGACATGGCATGGCATGCAGCCTGGACTTGTTGTTCTCAGAGTTACATCCGTGTGAGAAATGAAACTAATTCTGTTGATATATTTAAATTCAATAACATTCCTCCATTAAAAAGCAAATACATATGCAAGAAATCGGTTGGATTATTGCGTAATACCTAACTTATGTTTCTTATAATTTTTCTGTATATTTATGTATAAAAGCCAAATAAATAAAAAGATGAAAGTTGGGAAGCACCTGGCTATCAAGATCTGGTGCATGTTTCATTATATGTACAATTATTGTAGTCAAATAACAGACGTGTAAGATAAATACAAATAAATAAAAAGATGAAAGTTGGGAAGCACCTGGCTATCAAGATCTGGTGCATGTTTCATTATATGTACAATTATTGTAGTCAAATAACAGACGTGTAAGATAAATACAATATTTTATACAATAAATGAGCAAAAATATTTTGTCTTATGTCATTATTACCCTGTTCATCATTTTCAGGAAAATGTCCAGCGTCAATTTCTTAGAGGATGGTTACAAAGTCTGGTGGTTCTGTATCGTTATTGTTAGTGCATATGTCATGCGACACCGCCGTGGCAATGATCACGGCTTCCACTCTTGTAGCATCAATTATTAACTTCAACCCGCCCGCTGCGGGAAAATGCCTTTTCCATATACCAAAAGTTCTTTCTATCACATTTCTTGTCCTGATTTGGCTTTCATTAAATAAACATTCGGCATCAGAAATAGGATTTGGCAGTGGAGTCAATAAATATGGTTTTATGGCATAGCCGCGATCGCCAACTCGGTGTCTGCCTCCATAGAGACCATCTTCTGATTTCCCGATTCTGAATTTATTAAAGATGGTGCCGTCATGAGTGGAACCTGCCACCTTGCCACGATGTTGGTTATTTTGCACTTGGCATCCACTATTGGTTGCACATTATGGGAAAAGTAATCCTTTCGGTTACGGTAATATTCTTCGTTGTTGTTGTTTCCTCCGGGAGAAAGAATTCCTACACGAGTGCAGACGGATTTGCATGGTTCCTGTAGCATAAAAATGCAATGTTATCAGAACCTGGTCCACAGCACAAACAGCGTGATTTCTGAAATGACACAATATTCATTTTAATTTGGTTTCAGTGCCGTTGTGTTTATTGAAATACAATTTGACAGTTTCATACAATAATACTGCCGGCATAACATTGAGGAATATACCTCTATGCAGTATAAATTATCAATAGAAGTGCACAGAAGTTTGAATAGACTTACTTGTTTGTAGATGTTGTTCCAGACACTTCAGGGTCCGGTCCATAGACTATAAAAATAGGGTGCTGGTCAAGTCGTTATCGTATCCGTGATGTCTAGGGCGTCGGGCTCGCTCTGGATTTCCAAATATTGTTCCTTGCAAAGGGGAAACAATGTCGACTTTTGTAAATCCTGCTGTGGTCGGGTATCCAAAGGTGAGAAGTCAAAGGCAGTTGTAGGTTCCAGTTGAAGAGATAGCGTTGGGTTGAGCGAAGAAATGAGACTGCCTTGGAACGGGCCGTGTGCTTGTATTTATACTCCCGGGCGCTAAGCCGGGCGCGATATGCAGCGCGTCCCGAATTTGCCTGAGGCGAGGGTTTTCTGAGCTCGTGGCACGCGCTGAGTAATGCTCAGAAAATCTTAATATTCTTCATTATATTGGCAGTCTTGTATTCTTTATCTCAACCCAAATTACTTCTCTCTATCATATTTATTTATTTAGTTATTATGAAAACAAGAAAGAATATGGGGTCCCAGGCCCAGTTATAATCGGGGAATTCTTACATATAATTCTTACATCTGAACATATATTTAAATTTATTAGTTTTTAATACAAAGAGGAGTCCGGCCTATCTTCCTGCGATATTTATTATTTTATTTTATCGGCCGAACTCCGTTAAAATTAACCAAAATATTGAATAAACAGTTATCCTGAGTTCTTAGCGTTGATAAACAATCCGAGGAGGCTGGGATTGGTCCGAGCGACGACCAATCAAAAACACTCAGAGCCTTAGCAGGCGAGGGGAAATGAGGACTGGGGTAACGTCTGGTAGGGCATCGTAAATACTGCGCGGGGAGTATTTTTTAACCATTTCACAGTAGCGCTTCGTGGTGAGAGGTCCCACAAGACCCGTCCGGTATAGATGTTGTGATGTCATTAGCAATGAGTAAAGTTAATTGCCTAACCATATTTTTTGTCATCCGAAATCTGGCAATGAAATCCATCACTTCCCACAAAAAAAAATGATCTGTTCTTGGTTTGAATTCCATTTTCCTATTTCCTATATATTCCAATATCAATTGGTTACCAAAACTCGGGTTCTCAGACATTTTAGAATAATTTTCTCTTAAATGATGACAGCAGGCTGACAGCTGACAGCTATACCAAAATCTAACTTTAAACAGTCGATATTGCTGGCTTAAATAAAAGTTACTATTTAGTTCATTTTTATTTAAACGAAGTTAAAACAGCACATTTGTGAAAGAAATGGTAAAAAGTTACTTTTATTTGACTTTACATTAAATGTAACTTTAACTATTTTCGATGCAACTGGCCCTCAGTGATGCGGCTCACTAAACCGAGCCGCTTCGCCCACTACTATTTAGTATATATGAGGGGCGTTATAAGCGTATATATACTTCAAACAACAAGTTCAAACTTATTTTTACTTATAAATGTGTCTATTCGATTTTTGAAATCACTACTTCTATTCGATTTTTAAAAATCACTACTTTCTGAATATTATAAAAATCGGTAAAATTCAACAATTCCGCCACTTTTTTTCTTTAAACCCAAACTAAGAACCTAGTAACCTGTTTTAAATATAAGGTAATTTTACACAATTCCGCTTCAGTAGAAAAGTACATAATTTAGAAATGTATTTTTCTACTGAAGCGGAATTGTGTAAAATTACCAAATATAATACAGTATATTAATTACATATAAAATAGGTTATTGGGTTCATAGTTTGGGTTTACAAAGAAAAACAAAAAACTAACCTAAAAATCCATACAAAAACTTGAAACTTTACTAAGCTTTAAATGAATTTATACGCATTATTTTACATTTTCGCGAACCCAATATTTTTTTCTAATTTTTAGTAATCTGAAACGAAGTTTTATTTTAAAAATCTGTGCGTATGGCGGAATTGTTGAATTTGACCCAAAAATCAAATAAACCCCAATATATAATTTTGCAGTAATTATACACTATACAGCTCCACGCTTGCGAGTATGTTCTCAACAGGGGTACGTGTGATGGGGGTTAAGGATACACGAAAACCGTGTAGCATTTTGTAAAAGTTTACTTTGAGTCATTTGAAAGATAAAAATACATCTCCCGATGTATTTACATTCATAATTGATAACGAAAAAAGCAGCTATTCACTTAAATGCCGTTTCAACCCAATATTGCTGTACTTTATCAGAAGGACTGGTCTTTCAAAACATTATGTACAAATAAGCCGCAGTGAAAAATAATAATATAATTTAATTTCTATAAATTATTATCCAAATAAATCTAAATCATAATAAACCTACCTATCACGACTTCGCTGAGCACTCAAAACTATTTTAAATCACTGAGAGAAGATTAACTAAACTAAAATTCACCAATAACTAACTCACCATACTTGAATTGTTTCTGTTTGACATATTGACATTGACATTCGCAACTACCTTAATAGCGGGAACGAGTGCTGCCAGGTCAAAAAATATAAACTCCCCAGAACTCTCTGTAACGTGTAGATTAGCTGAAACTCAAAAAAACGCTAGGTCTATTCACACCCAACGGCACCGTGAAGTGCAGACACGTACAGTGGCAAGCACGGCACAGAAAGGAGTATTCACATTACACCGTGTGTGAATGTGCTAGATAATGTAAGCAACTAATTTTGCCGTGCTTGCCACTTTACGTGTCTGCACTATGCCGTGCTATGTGCCATTCATTTTATGATAGATTAATCTAAAAAATTCCATAGATTCTTGTTATAAAAGGTTACCTACACAAACTACAATGCTGGGCAACAGTTTTCCAACAAATCAACTAGAATGCATGAACGTAAATGAAGCCAGGACAGGACAGAGCTGTGCAGGGTTCAATCCTCTGATGTTAGTTGGACCTAAGAAATGGCGATAGGTTAGCATGCCGTGTTATAGGAAAGGTAAATTAAACAAATGCATTTTTTGATAATTTTATTCATTTTTGTTATGCAAATATTGATAAATTAAATACTGTTAAATTTCCATAAAAAACGGCTTGTATACACAATATTAAGGCAGTCATTCTCAAATACAGTTTACATAAACAATAGGCCACTTGCGGCTTATATTAAATTACAACTTTACTGATTTATTTTTCAAAAAGCAATGGACTAATCATATGAAAAAAAATATTGCACAAAACTTACAAGGAAAACCAATATAAACTCAAAACAGGCAAGATTTTTATTACAATGCTGAAATTAAAAACAACCTCACTATTTAAAAATATATAATACGTAATTCTTAAATAGGCCTAAAGGGAACACTTCTAAATGCTACAGAACTGTAAAAAATATGCCACTAGATGTTTTCCAGGCCGAACCTTAGTTTTCTATTCATAACCATGACTTTATTCATTTTATAAGCATTTAAAAGTTAAAATATTTGACTAAACGATATCGTTTATCCATCGGAACAACTGTCTTCAACTTTTCAAGTCCTTAACTTTGACAAATATTAATCTCCAAATCCCTAAATAAACTATCATTTAATCAGTAAACTTACGATTTTGTGCTTTTTTAAATAGGTGTTGTTAACTATTGTTATTACATTGACTATTTGTCAGGAACCAATAAATATAATAATATTCATAATTATTTGATACAGAATGGAACTAGAAATATTATAGACTCGATCCCTCTTCAGAATAAAACAATTCAAATAAGACAGACAAGTGAATTATTCATTTTAAAGGAACAACTTTTCTCGGACAGCATTATCACATTAAAATAATGAAGTTAATAAAAAAACAGACTGTCAAATTCTAATTCGTTCAAATCAAAACACATATAAAACAATCTTTCTGAGATGCCTTCAATACGAAAAAGAAAATACATAATATTTGTCTTAAGCAATTTGCGAAAATAACCGAAGCAAAAAAAAAAAAAGAATTCAAAACCGTTTAAATTTTATTACATTTGGCAGAAATTAAAAAACGATTTATTTTAACTTTGAAAGCGTCCAACTAGTATTTTTAAAACATTTTAAATACATCGAATTCTTAGATTCGTAATACAAAATTATTTCTAACATTTATTCGAAATTACAGTAGTAGGGTATGTTGAATTTATTACTTAACAGTTGCCTTTTTAAATGTTTCAATCAATTAAAATTATTGCTAAGTACAAATTTAGATTTAGAATCCACACATGATTTCGTCTGACGATTTTAACAATACTTAAAAACATAAAAAAATAATGATATTTAGTGATCGAGATATGTTTAGGCAAAAAACCAACTATCTAAAAACAGTTTACGCAAGTAATGTTTGTTGTACAGAAAATAAATAATTAGATTTCTTTCAAAGAAATAATATTATGCATTTTGTATCATGTTTATTACATTTTCTATACAACATTCTTTATTTCCGACACAAAAAACGTAACATTTCAATTGTTACAAAAAACATTTATAATAAATAATGTGATGATTAATTGCAAAAACGTGACAATTGAATTGCTACTAAAAACAACTCTAATGAAATAATGTGATGACTTTATTACAACGGCAACATTACAAAATAATGCAATCAAAAACATTAAAAAGGCAGGAATGCAAAAAACTGAAAAAGCTGTTTATAAAAAAAGTTAAAATGTACTTTTCCACGACACGCAATAATAGTATTACGGTAAAATAGAAGTTTATAGAAGACTATCGACTATTGGTCATTGACCGGGTAGACAATGATGATGGGGGGAGGGGGCGGGAGGGCCGGGGCTCATAAGTCCCGAACGCCGGTCCCGTAGTTAGCGCCCCCCGCACGGTTCAGCGCATCCTTAAACTGTTCGATCTCAAACTCCGTGATGCTCTCGAGCTGCAATTCCACTGCAAAGTTCTGGAACAAATCAAGTTAAAAACGTCAATTAAAATCAAAGTATCTATGCAGCATTGTTTCCTATACAAACACTGTCAAATAAAACTATAATATTTGATCGTCGTAAGTAAATGTGTCAGTTCCCTCGGTGCCTACTTATCAACCATTGTTAAAATGTGGGTAAAAAATCCTTTGAATTCTGGTCATATTTTTAGCGGTTGACAACACTGCTGCGCCTTCCCGCTCAACTTATATGACAGTTGAAAATCAAGAGAGTTTGTGTCGCCGGTAGATTGTCGAAAAAAATCGTTTATAATCATTATATTGTTAACAACGCAAGGAAATTTGTTTTATTGTGTAGCTAAATGTGTTTTTCTATTTTTTGACCAATAAAATAATACAGCGCGCACAGTACCCAATCGCCGTTAAGTGGGGAAGTGCGCCGGCAATTAATATTGTGTACAGAGTAACCCATCAGGCGAAGAGTTTTATAGTTTCTTACAGTGTTCATATTATATATTATCGAGTTATATAAAAAGGTGACGTATTAAAATGGAAACTTTTTTGGAAGAAATGCGTAAACGGCTGCCGTGTCGAGAATCTCAACTGACGCAGTTGTACAGTTTGATTGGCGAGGCGGACGAACCCTTGCCTCCGAGCATTTACGTGTTCGGCAATACGGCTTCGGGTAAGAGCGCGTCTGTTAATGCGTCCCTTAGATATCTCAACTACAAACATGTAATTCTCAATGCCGTCGAATGCTACTCGCAGAAAATCATGTATGAAACTATTCTGAACACATTGTCAGGACACATTTGCAACAGAGAAAATAAATATTCTCCTCTTCATAGATGTGACAACATGAAAGATTTTGTTCATAATTTGAATAACATTCTACCGGACAAACACTACGAACCCATGTTCATCGTCATAGACAAAGCGGAAAGATTGAGAGACATGGACCAAAACATTCTTCCCGCCTTTGCAAGAATGAGAGAATTCTGCAATCTGAATATTTGTACGATCTTAATATCGGACATTGTGTTAGAAAAGTATTACCTGAAATCAGGACTGCGCGAGCCTTTTAAAATATTCTTTCCGCAATACACCAAAGAAGAGTTGTACAAGATCATATTCATGAGCCAGCAGAACTGCGTCAACTTCGTACTGTGTCAATCTGCGGCAGATTTAGATGTCCGCCAAAGTATTCAAAGAGTGGACCTATTTGCCAACTATCTTAACGCATTCTTGAGTGTGTTCTACCGCCCCTGTCGGGACCTCGTCGAGCTGAGACACATGGCGCGAATCAACTTTGTCAAATACTGCGAACCGATATTAGATCGCAGCGTTAAAGCGGACGATGTTACAAAACTATGGCGTCACATCGCCCCGGTGTTGAAATCCAACCTAGAAATGCTGTACCTACGAGTACAGCCCAGCAAAAACTACGACGTCAAAGTATCTGAAGATCCGTTAAGCAATGACATCGAATTAAGAATGGAACGTTTGGGGATAACGAAGCAAGACGTGGCCGTAATCCAGAATGATAATGTTGGCGACGAATTGGATTCCGCCAGAAATCTGGCGCAGAGTTTCGAGTTGCCGTTCTACGCCAAGTTCCTGCTCATAGCGGCCTACCTGGCCAGCTATAACCCGGTAAAGGAGGACAAGAGGCTGTTCATGAAGTACCACGGGAAACAGAAGAAACGGATGCAGCAGGTCAACTCCAAGGCTAAACTAAGCGATAAGTAGGAATCACAATTCATTATGTGTTTAGCCAAAACGTAACACATGTTCACATTTGATTACGTTCTTGGAATGAATGTGACATAAGATGTACAACTGGCTTTGAAGATTTATAAAAATGTCCACGTAAAGCGCTCTTTAGGTGATTGTATAAGTAAACAGTGTTACATAAAACTGACAAATAATTAATTGTATTAATAACTCCATTGTTATTTAGAAATGAAATGGGATTAAAATCTGTTAGAGTTGTGTTATACATTTGGGTGCTGTGCTTATTTTGCAAGTTGCTATACATATTTTATGCTATTACAAAAATGATATAAAAACTTGGACAAATGTCCAACCAATTTTAATGATTCTTTTTGAAATTAAACAAACTACTAAATATATTAAAAAAATAGAAAATTATGTCATTTCACAATTGTGTTTTCCCGCGCAAAATTCACTTTCTATTAGCTTTCTTTTATTGCCAAGCTAGCAGTCCACAATGGAGTGTTAATACCAACCTTGATGTATGGCAGTGCGGCATGGAACCGGCAGGGGAACGATGAAAGACTGAATGCTGTAGAAATGAGATCTCTGAGGCGAATGTGTGCTAAAACTATGTATGAAAAATGTTGAAATTTGCAAATGCAAGGCGGCTGATGTAAGAATAATGAGTTAGTTTAAGAAAGGGACGCTTAGAAGGTTTGGGCATGTAGAGCGAATGAACGAAGAAAGGAGTGCAAGGAGAATATACAACATGAATGTGAATGGAAGAAGCCGGGGACGCCCGAGGAAGACATGTATAAATGTGAATGGCACTTCCATCATCATTGTCTCCATATATCAGATGGAAGATCTCGTTGTCCGTAATGTCACTGTCATTTGATACATCGCCCGCAATAAAACTAAGATCCCGACCATGGTGAAATATTTGGATTTACTTTAGGGTGTATTTATTATAACAGGATAAACAATAAATATAGTCATCAAGACACTCGCCAACTGCAGTACACTGCTCTCAAATGGAACACATGCACGTGAATCAATGGTAAACTAATAAGATACGACCGCCAGTGTGGATTCCGGCGGAACCGCTCGTGCAGTGATCTTCTCGTGTATGTGACGCATGTTTGGGGGCGGTGCCTGGAACGTTATGGTGAGATGGTCTCACTGAACATTTCTAAGGCCTTTGACCGGGTTTGGCACCGAGGACTTGTCAACAAACTGCCTTCTTACGGACTTCCCGTTTCCTTGTGTACGTAGATTGCCGACTTTTTGAGGGAGAGATCGATTCAGATGGTTGCTGATGGTTTCATCTCTTCCTCGCATTCAGTAAATGCTGGCATCCCACAAGGATCGGTTCTGTCTCCGACATTGTTTTTGTTGCACATCAATGACCTCTTGACATGTGCACCAATCCATTGTTACGCCGATGACGGTACAGTCCATGATTGCTTTTTGTTTGACAAGCCACCAAAGGGTACACAAACTCCAACGGCTCGGAGGGCTTTGAAGCAGAGAATGGACGGTTACCTCGAGAGGGTCTCCTCTTGGAGTAAGAATAACCTCGTCGAATTTAGTGTTTCAAAGACCCAATCATGTCTGATTACGTCTAAAAGGGATCGAAATGACAATCTAGTCTCCTTTAATGGAAGCAATCTTTCCAACAAGGTCTCCATTGATATGCTTGGTGTAACCTTAAGTGACCAGCTCAGGTATGGGGGCTCCATCGAAGCCCGAGTAAAGTTAGCCTCTCAGAAGCGGGGCGTATTGTACAGAGCCCGCAGATACTTTAATAGTACACAACTGCTGACCCTGTACAAATCGCAAGTGCGCCCCACTGTAGAATTTGGCAGCCACCTCTGGTCGGGAGTCCCAAAATACCTGAAAAAAACCCTTGACTCTGTGCAGAAACGAGCGGTCCGTTTGATAGATTCACCTATCTTAACAAATGGGTTGCAATCTTTGTAGCACAGACGTCAGGTGGGAATGCTGTCCTTGTTCTACCGGCCCAACATTTGCACACTGTTGACATTTGTCACATGAAAACGGGTCGCTTCTACGATTCGTTCTTGTGTTCAACAGCTCGGCTGTGGAATGATCTGCCGGCCTCTGTGTTTCCTCCATCCTATAACATTCACTCCTTCCTATCCTCTAAAATACCCTCCACACAGCATCCCCAAAGATGATATAGGCCTTGAGGGAAATTATTTCTCTCAGGGTCTCCTGAGTTACTGTAAAAAAAAAAAGATATCATACACCAACAAGATTATTTCATGTGCTCGTTTGTTTGACTAGATTATATACATTATAGATTAAACGAGCAGCTGGGGCCCAAGTTCTTCACACTGGACCGGCTGCTGGCCATCTTCTACTCCATCCTCGAGGAGCGGGCCAGCCTCACAGCCAACCTGCTGAGTCAGGTGTCCGCCCTGGTCACCCTGAGACTGCTCACCGGCTCCAACGACCACACCAGGTCAGATATATAAACCAGGGTTTAGCCCCTGAATTTAGAATTTCTGTAAAACAATAATTAGTGTGGCCGGGTGTGATTGGTACCGAAGTAATGCTGGATTAATTGTTTTAGTCTGATAATATTTGTTTGTCAATGCTTCAATGCTTACCGCTTTAAATACCATTGTGACACCATCCATCGTGCCATTAGTCCACTACCTAATTAACTCTTTCTTTTCCCAGCATTCCAATCAATCTTCAAAGATATTATTTCACTTCAATAGACGCTATTTTATTTGGTGTCGCCATAAATAATGCGGGACTTATATTTTTATTTGGCCGCACTGCAACTATACTGATAGTACAGATATATTTATTTGGTGTAATAAATCTTTTTTAAAAGTTATTTTTTTCAGATATCGATGCACCGCCCCATCTCCTCTGGTAACTTCCATTGCCAAAACTGTCGGATTCAACATCCGGAAATATCTCTACGATTACATTTAGTCCATTCGATAAATTTGGTTTCATCATTATGTTTATCTGTCCATTATCTTTTTGTTATTTTGCATTACTTTCATTATTACGGTATTGTTGCGAGTGAATAAATCTAATTTAAAATTGAAAATGTGTATCGTATGAAAGAAGTCATCACCAGGGCGCTACATTCTTATTCTTCCCCAATCCTCTTCCTCGGTCCAACTCCGGGCACTGCTTCCTTCCAGCCAGTCTCGTGATCTGGTAATCTTTCTTCACATCCAACCCGTCACCCTGTCACAGAATCTTATATGGTTTCATGCTCAATTAGATTCTCGAGTTGGTCCTGGGAATTGCGATGCCGCACAGTTTTCAATCCAGCTGGATCTTTGCAAGATTTTTACAAATCCCGCGGTATTGGATTTTTGATACACAGTTTATTAAATATTTCCTAAAAGAAAAATTAAAAATATATAATCCTAGTAAGAGTGGCATGCATTGCTCTATGACCGAAGGTAGGCTGTTTGTATTTTTTTATGTCCGAGTAAGTATTGTGCATTAAATATTTGAAAATGACCATTATTTATTATTTTTGTTGTTTTTACAAAATGTATCTTTAACTCTTTGTACGCGGACGTGACAACATCTGCGTTGGCAGCCGCCGTGCCCTGTACGCGGCCGTATCAACTGTTGCGTTGCGAACTTTCGATGTCTGTCAAATCGGAATCTTTGTGGTTTATACTTGTCAAATGATCACAAAAATCTTCACAATATCTTCATGCTAGCGACATCTCAGAGATTTTTACTAAAACATTCTGTTTATCTCATCAAATCGATATTATCCGTGGCCGGTGATATGAGTCCCCTTTCTTATAAACATTTGAAACTTCCCGCCGAACTTGTTCAGATTCGAGCGCCTGCGCAGTCGACACATCGAGTCCTTACAAAGCGGTCTGTGCGTTGATTACGTTAGCGTGCATTACTTTTGTTTATTTATAGAAGTTATTTATTTTTCCAAAACTATTCATTATTTTACATTTGGTTTAAAGTTATATTGTGGTGTAAATTATAACAATATGTTGGTTACGGTTTATCTTTTGTGATCTGTTCAAGTGATAAGTGTAGGCTAAATAGTTTATTTTATGCATAAGCAACATATTAGTTAGGAAATAAAAAATAACAACTGTGAGTACGTATTTTATGATAAAATTATTCATATTAATAATTCAGCATTAAATTTACGTTTGATATTATATCGATAACTTAACTAACCCAAAATGGAGCACCAAAACCTATCCGAAGAACAAATCGTTGATTTTGTCGGTCAGCTAGATTCTGATTTTGAAATGTCCGAAGAAGAATTTGAGCCATCTGATTTACCTAATGATAATAATATGGATATAGATATGCAACCCATTGATGCCGTCGAGGAAGACAGAAGAGAATGTAAGATCTTGGACATCTGGACCACATATACCAATAATTTATGAATTTGACGACTTTCAGTCAGGTATTACAAGCAACGACCTAACAGCTAATTCACCAGAATTACATTTTTTTGAACATTTTCTCAACAAGGACATAATGCAAAAAATTGTCTCAGAAACAAACAAATTCTACATATTCAAACTTAGTGAAAAGGAACCAACTCCAAAATCTCGTACACTAAAATGGGTAGATACTGATATACCAGAAATGTACACTTTTTTTGCTCTATGCATGCTAATGACGCGGAATAAGCATTTAACAGTGGAAGAACATTGGAGTAGTGATGTTTTCCTCAAATCTCCCATTTTTAGTAAAACAATGCCAAGAGATCGGTACCAATTATTATCTCAAATGCTCCACTTTTCCGACTCAAATTTCCCAGCTCCCCGTGATAGACTCTTCAAAATTAGGTTGCTTTTAGAACATACAGGGAAAATATTTAAAGAAACAATGGTGCCGCAAGAAAACCTGTGCATAGACGAGAGTATCGTAGTGTTTAAGGGACGGCTTTTGTTTAAACAATATATCCCATCAAAGAGACATCGTTTTGGGATTAAAATGTTTGTGTTATGTGATGTGACATCTGGATATGTTATCGATTTTATTATTTACTGTGGCGATGGGAGTGATATTGTTGACAAACAGAATTTCGGAATGACTGGGGCCGTTGTGACCACGCTTTTAAAAGATTATATTGGGAAAGGACACAATTTATGGTGTGATAATTGGTACACAAGTCCGAAGCTGTTCGAATATCTGCATGATAATAAAACAAATGCTCAAATGGTGCGACAAGAGAGATGTACATATGCTGACCACCTTGCACGACCATTCCATGGAATCTTCCGGCAAAGTAAACTACCGAACCGGTGAGCCCATACTCAAGCCAAAATGTGTGCTTGATTATAATAAATCAATGGGTGCCGTTGACAAAACTGATATGATGCTTTATAATTTGTCGTGTATGAGAAAATCCACTAAGTGGTATAAAAAAGTGGCCTTTCACATTATTGATCTATATTTGTTTAATGCTTTCTCCGTTTATAAATTAATCACTGGGAAGAAAATACCTTTAGCTGATTTCCAGCTAAATGTCATTAAACAACTTATAGAAAAATACGACATAAAATTCAAAAATTTAGAACTAACACACCCTACAACCTCCACAAGTTCAAATCCGCATAGAATCTTCCCTAAAAACTTTACCGACCATATGCCTGAATTAATTCCACCCATCGCAAAAAACAAAAAGCCCCGTAGGCGGTGCCATGTTTGCGGAAATAGTAAAAGACAGGAAAAGAAAATTCAGCTTACTAGATTCATGTGTAAAGTGTGTGAAATCTCTTTGTGCTTATCTCCATGTTATAAAATATACCATACGTCAAAACAATTCTAACGAGATAAGTCAAGTGTCTTCCCATCTAAATATAACTATTTACATAAGCCTAAACAATAATAAGAGGGATCTTGAATACCATTACCATAAAAAATAAACATATTTAGTGTACGTATATAATGTTGATGAGTGTTAATTTGAAATATTATAACGAAGTGTAAATACGTCAAAAGTTAAAGAAAGCAAAGTTAATCGGCGCAGTGTCCACGCTTGCTCAAAAGATAATGACCGGTCTGACGTTCGGGAAGATGGCGGCGAGAACTAACTGGTGAGTTTGTTTATACTGAGAACTTTGTTCGTCTTTTATTGTCAGAAATGTATATGTTTGGAACGCTTTTGGTAAACAATATTAATCTTTGTCCATAAATCATAAGACCCAACTAAATAGATTATTTTTAACACTCGTATTTATACTGTTAAGCTGTCATTAAATATCATTGAAAAACTGACGCGTGGAGGGGAACTCAGCAGCGAAATGTGACGCGTTTAAAAGGTTAATATTATATTCTATTAACAGTTCGTTTTTCTTAGGGTGGGCACAGCTTTATGGACTGCACGACACTGACTAGTAAGCACATGCTTGCCGGGAAATAAATAAAATGAATGACTTGCTAACCAACCTTCTATTCTGTCTTACTTATTCACAATTACACATTATATTATATTATAATAATATCTCAGTAAAAAGAATAGACACTATTCAACGTCTCGTCTCCCAATCTGCTTCTCAAAGAGCTACATATACAACCAGCGGCTGAAAAAGCTCCCACGCTTGTTAGCGATATGGTCATCAAGTAATTGAAGGCCATACTGAGGAACTTGCCTCTTACTCCGTCACTTTCGTAGGTTGACATTTCCTTCTTCAATAATTTTTCAAAATACTTGACACCCGACATCCGACACCTTCTTTTTCTATTGCAGTTTTTCTTCTCTTTCTGTATTTTAATTTCTAATTCTTCTTTCTACGACAGATTAGTGGATTTTTGCAAATTTTCTTCAGGTTCAGATTTTTCATCGCCAGATTCTTTGTTTTCCTCAATATTATAAACTCTTAGAGCGTAATATTATTTTATTGTGTAAGTAAATCTGGCAGAATTGCGGGATCCTTATTGCAATCCTTAGTTGGTCCTTGTTTTTATTTGTGTACTGTCAAAGAGCCCGTTACTCGTTTGGTGTAATGTTTAATTAAAGACTTTGTATGTATGCATTACAACTTCCATTGACCGTGCGTTATCTTTCATGGCATGTAAACGGCTAGTAGAGATGCACTAAACGTACACTTTGTTGTTACATCCGTCCTACTTCATTTGACATTTTAATATCAATTGGAGCCACATTATAAATAATACTTTTATTGAAAAGGTTATCCATGTTGCCACAACGCAACCTTGTTTATCTCATTCACCGTAAAGGAAAACAAATTAATTTAATAATGAACACATTTAATGTTTGGGACATGACCGTGTTGTGGAGATGTCAAATACAATTGAAAATAAAAATGTAGTGGCTCTATCGACATGTGCATCGTGTGAATCTGCCCGTGTCTAGTGCACAATCGCACCGTGTACTAGACACGGGCCCACTAACCTAACAGACACTAGACTGAAGGCAAAAGTTTACTGCGTCACTACACTCTCCCGAAGAGTGTTGGCCAACTCAATGGTGAATCTGCCCGTGTCTAGTGCACAATCGCACCGTGTACTAGACACGGGCCCACTTAACCTAACAGACACTAGACTGAAGGCAAAAGTTTACTGCGTCACTACACTCTCCCGAAGAGTGTTGGCCAACTCAATGGTGAATCTGCCCGTGTCTAGTGCACAATCGCACCGTGTACTAGACACGGGCCCCCTTAACCTAACAGACACTAGACTGAAGGCAGAAGTTTACTGCGTCACTACACTCTCCCGAAGAGTGTTGGCCAACTCAATGGCGAATCTACCCGTGTCTAGTGCACAATCGCAGCGTGTACTAGACACGGGCCCACTTAACCTGACAGACACTAGACTGAAGGCAGAAGTTTACTGCGTCACTACACTCTCCCGAAGAGTGTTGGCCAACTCAATGGTGGGGATTTTAAATTACTGTAGGAAACTTATTTACAGGAAAACCTCGTATTGTTATTTTGAAGAGCGATGATAAGAATTGTGATTATGTTAAGCGAAAAGAAGTCTAAAAATAAATAATTAAAGAAAATTTCTAAAAAGTATTTTTTTCCTTTTCTAAACCAGCAGACCGAGTGCGAGCGACGAGCGACGAGCCTTATAACTGTTTGTATGAGCAAAAAAGCAGTAAAGTCATATGTAGGTTACCTAATCATTTTATGAATTTTCAACTTGTATAATTTATTAAGAATATATTTCACAGAAAATCTATTAAAATGTATATAAAAAAAAATAAAAAAAGAATTTGTAGAATGCGCAGGCGCTAGTGTAGCATGTTGCTATCTCTATGTATCGAAAATGTCAGAAGCTGGACGTATTATATATTTTTAACATACTTGATAACAGTCATGTACCAAATGTTTAAATGCGAGATTAGATTCTCCCAAAACATTCCGATAATACATGGAAACAAGTTACACGGTGCGGTTAGCAACCCATCACTGCTCTAACACTTTCCCACTATAATGGTTTTAGAAGGAATTCAAATATTGCCAGGCTATTCATGTTCGGCATGGCAATTATTACCATAGTATAGTTATATTTACTTTTAAAATAACCTCTACAGTCCCCCTGCGGCTGATTTACCACGTGTGAGAACATTTGCTACCTGCTGGAGGTTCGGCGGCCGATAACCGTATCCCTCATGTAGGTTTGGTAACAGCGCGAGATGGCGTGCATCACCCACCGCTGTGGGAGTAGAATGGCAAAAACATGTAGCTTGCGGGTATGGTTTCACCGCGCGAGGAATATTATTTGTGTCAAGGAATGATACCCACCCACACAATGAAATTTTTTTAAATATAGTACTTAAGTTTTTATTTTATATTTCTAATAGATAATACGTTTATATGTTTTGTAGGAATTAAAAAATACCAAAAACATAAGATCTCTATTTAAAATAATACATGGAGGATAATAATTTAACTCTCCTGGCAACGGGAAGGTTAAAAAGTATTTTGAAGTATTCTGTGATAAGGACATAAATTATTATCTTTTCTAAATGATCTAATCGAATGCGCTAAGCTTAAACAGTCCGATTAGGCATATCCATTTCGGAAATACCACAAATTAAGTATTTTATCTTAACACACTTTCGTGGATTCAATTTTTACAATTATTAAAATAATCTCATCGTGTTTTTTTCAACAAACTAAATAATATGTATTCAATTTATCCTCGGAAAGTGGATAAGCTAATATTTACTGTTTTTTTCTAGATAATAATACATTAAGTAGAATGTTATCTAATACCACAAATGATATATATGGGTAATTAGTAAAATGTACAAAGTTTCGCACTTTGCAGATTGCTAACTCAAGAAATACCACAAATGATTTAGCTATTAATTATATATGGGTAATTAGTAAAATGTACAAACTTTCAAAATACATTATCATTATCCTCAAACTTTAATCTTTTAAATTCTGTATGAAATACGTGCTGGAATTTTAGTTAAAACATTCAACATTGGTTTCAGTGGTTTTCGAACTGCACGTATTTTCAAACATATGACATAGAATGGGAGGAATTTTGTCTTTTGAAACCCTAAATATTTTCCTACGTAACCGTATAGAATTTACAGATAAATCATTTGATTTGCGATCTTTAGGGTTGTTTTTGAGTGCTGGCCTGTAAGTTGCGAGTGTTTGATAAAACTGTATATAAACATATTATGGAAGAGGAGATTCCAAAAGAATGTAAGAATAAAAAACAAGATTAAGAAAGAGACACTTAGATGGTTTTGAAATGTACAAATGCAGTATAGCCGCTAATAAATTTAAGTAGCTTCCTTTCCTAGCAATAGTCCATAGTGGAGTTCTGACACCAACCTTTATGTATAAAGCAGCCATAATTAATAAGATTTCGAAAGGGACACAACGATTTGGACATTGAATCAAATACGGGAGAGTTAGAATAACAGAAGAGTAAGTATGAATGTAAATTAAACAAAGATGGCATTCAATTTATAGTAAATGATGTAATATAGTATGGTAGGTGGGTAGGTACTCACGGAGATAATGTCTTTGACCATGGCCTTGTCGGTGGACATCTTGGCTCTCTTGATGACCGACACTCCGGGGCCCACCCACGTCAGGAACAGGAACTTCCGCCTCTTGGACAGCTCATCGCCCATCTGCAGTCTGCAATACAACAACACAACACACGTCAGTGGACATCTTGCTTGCTTGGCTCTCTTGATGCTCTCAGTATCGCCCTGCTGAAAGATCACAATGGATCAAAATATTGCTTTAAATTGGCCGGTTAGAGCAACATTTTCATTTAGTATGACCAGATCACTTCTTTCAGCCTCAACAGTCCTCAAATGGGGATTCTATAGTCCCCACTGGCTCCAGGCAGTTGGGACTCTAGTGCAGTATTTACTTTAAAAAATATATATATTTTTGCTTTAATTATTTAAATATGTATTTCTGTTACCTTCAAAGCCATTTTGGGAAGGTTCAACAAATACAACAATCAACATCGCAGTTCTATATTATATAAAAATATTTTTGCTTTAATTATTTTAATATGTATTTACGTTCCCTTCAAAGCCATTTTGGGAAGGTTCAACAAATACAACAATCAACATCGCAGTTCTATATTAAATAAAAATTCAAGTTATTTTTAAATGCTTACGCAATAAATTTTGGTTGTTTAATTGTTAGTTGATAACATTTACACAAATTTTGATTTAACTAATTGGGAGATGCTTGACAGTGGTGAAACACTAAACGACCATATTACCTTCATATTAACCCTATGATAACAGTTACTTGACGAGTAGTTGCTCAACAGTTTACTCAGAGGTGGTGAAATGCCTCCTATTGGTTTGTTTGTTTACCTGATGTATCCGAAGGCTCGCTCGTCCTCGGTGAACTGTTCCCTAAACTCATCGAAGTTGGAACCTCTGGCGGGACAGACTATTTGAGCTCCCTCATATTTGAAAACAGCCCTGGAAATAAATGTACCTTTATTAAAACACAAGGCCAGCACAAAATACACAATTTGCAATCTGCTAACGCAATCAATACTACAAATGATTTGTATGTAAATTCTATAGAGGTAGTTAGGAAAATGTCAAAAGTTTCCTGTGAAAATAAATCTTAAACCGTAGGCTTTTATTTAATTTTTATTGGGATAACTTATTGAAGCTTATAAACCTCATTGTAATATTTATAGAATCGTGGCTCCCTTATCAGACACGAGAATTCTTCATTTCTGATAAGGTATACACGACCAAAAATACCCTTTAGTTAAATATTTTGTAAAATACTTGTAACGCAACTTATAAGAAATAAAATAAAAAAGTTTAAAAAATATTGTTTTTTAATCTTTCAATATAATATTAACAAATCTCAAATGAATATGATAAAATAAAAAGGTAACTGTTGCATCTGAGACTCTAACCCAGGACCACTCGGTCTACCCGGGACCAGCACTCTTATTCACTGAGCTAATGCCATCCCACTGTTCTGTCATTTTTAACGATATACTTCAATTTGAGAACTGTTAATATCATCTTCATTTAATTCTATCTTTCTATATTATTACTGTTATTATCATATAGACAATTTTGTTAATTATATATAATAATAGTCTTTAAAAAAAACATATTGACTACAAGATTCTACCCGAATTTATTTACAATCCAGATAGTGTCTCGGATATACCTATCCGATTTAATTTGTATGAGACATCTATTAACTTGTTTTCAAGTCTAGAATTAATTTTCAGTTTTTATTGTAAGGTTTTAGTATATACGAGTAATATACCAAGTCCATCGCGGACCTATATATTATATTGTACTGTTTCTTGTTTAAACAAGTCAAAACCACTCGACGTTCCATCTCTTTACAAGTCTAGAATTAATATTCAGTTTTTATTGGAATATTGTAAGGTTTTGGTATACACGAGTAATATACCAAGTCCATCGCGGAACTATATATTATATTGTACTGTTTCTTGTTTAACCGTTTGAATGCTACGCGGCGCAAAAGTGCTGCGATCGTTTGTATCGAAAATTGCGGCGCAGCGCAAAAGTGCTGCGAGTTTCAGTGTGTTTTCGGTGCTCCGCGGGAGTGCACGTACGCTAACCTCGCGCGTAATTTGTAATGAGAGTGCATTCTTATACATTTAAAAATAACTTTTATCGTTTTTTTATATTATTTTAAAAAAATAACCATGTCACGTGCTATTATTTCGAACGTTGATTCGATTCCTAGTGATTCTACGGGGAGTGAAACGACAGATACAAATAGTAATGATAGCGGATAGTGATGATAAAAGATTGAGGATTGAAAGTGAGTCTTCTACCTCCTCTTCATCTACATCTACAGCGATCCCGCTTTGCGTACGCTGTAGGAAAGGCCTACACGCCTTGAGCTATTTTTTTTTGATTTTTTATTTTCTAAAAGAAATAAAATACAATAATATTGATATCACTTTATGTTTAATAAACATTAATAAACAATAAACATTTTATCTTTATAATGCAAAAATAATTAATAAAATTGATTGATATTTGTCTAAGTTAGAGTGTTTTATTTGACACCATTATTTTTTCCTCTAAATTAATCAATATGTGTATAGCAATTTTCATTTATTTTTGCCAAAATTGCTTAGCACTAAAACGGTTAAACAAGTCAAAACCACTCGATGTTCCATCTCTTTAAATCAGCTAGTTCCCTTCCTTTCTCTTTTTTAAGTGAAATACATAATTATATTATTGCAATCATTTTTTTGCACAGTTTTTTTTAATATGTATAAAATATCTGTTTTCAAAATACAAATGCAATATGCACACATTAGAATCGTAATTGGCTATTTATTGTTATCTCATGATATAATTACAAGCGGCATCAGTCGCTCCTAGAAAAAGGTGTGAACATCCCTGTTCTATACAATCTATACGAAATAAATAGTGGAACTTTAGATAAAACATTCCAAAAGGCTTTCACTGACAATTGGTTCGCAATCCGCCCATCAGAGGCACCGGTATTTATATTATTATAAATAGGTATGTTAGTTGTAAGACTCTAGTTTTAAGCCATAGTTGTACGTCATTTTGCAGTATTGTATACACAATATGCACTTGGTCATAGATGTATTAGTTTTAAATATGTACTAAGTTTATATATGTGTTAGGTTTATATTCTAGTTATACCTACTTAAGTCTAAATTGTAAGTCACTAGCTATAACTTTTAGTTGGTAAGTGACTACCTATAAGCCATAGATGTAAGTCACTAATTATAAGTCTCAGTAGTTAGTCCCTAGTCATAAGCCTTATTTGTTATTCGATAGTTATAAGTCTTACATATAAGCCATTAGTAATAAAGTTTAGCTGTAAGGTATTGGTTGTACATGTTATTTAATTAATTGTAAAGCGCCTTTGAGGTGATTTTCCCACGAAAAAGGCACTATAGAAGTAATCCAATTATTATTATTATTATTATTACCGATATGTCGCCTCTGTCGACCAAGCGGAGAACTACTTGACCCACACGTTATCCGAGAGGATGGGGCAGATTCCGACGGCTGGGTTGTATTTGAATGGAAGGATAAACATAACCTTACCAATTATAGTTATTGCAAGCGTACTGACTGAATATATTGAAATATAAACATTTGTAGTTTTATTTATCGCTAATAGTGTAGATCACATTGTAATTCTTGGGAAAATATCTTATAAGTAATTTTTTTTGTTTTTTGGATGCCTTCAAACTAAAAATAATAATAATTACCAGTCTGTTTGGGAGTTGTCTGATCGGACATCCTCGTAGGCTGAGCGCACATCTTCCTTGTCTATTCCAGTTGTCATGGCGACCTGCAAATAAACGCAATATTCAATAATGAAGTAATATTCAAATAATACATAAAAAAAACAAACCCTGGGGGGAGGCTTAAGCAATAACACCTGATTATGATAATAATTTATGTTTACAAGAGTCCCAACCGCCTGGAATCAGTGGGACTATAATAATAAGGATTTATTCCAGTATGTGGGAAGGTTAGTGCAGTCCCACACATTCCATATAAAGTATAAATTCGTTGGGATTATAAAAAATAAAATAGTAGATGAATAACTAAATAAGATACATATGATATATGCGCATCAAACACAAAAGTAAGTATCTCCAGCTCTGGAATGGATAAAAAGCTATCTTTTCAAACGTCCTCAAGTGGTAAAAATAAACGAGGTACTTAGTCATAAAAAAACAAGTAATTTTGGCATACCTCAAGGTACAGTACTGGAACCTCTACTTTTTATCATCTATGTAAATGACATATTCATGCAAAAGCTAAACGGAAAAATAATATCTTACGCTGATGACACTGTCATAATAATTGAAGGTACTGACTGGAATTCTATTAACAAGCTAGCAAATACTGATATTAATATATTGAAAAATAGGTTCGATAAAAATCTACTCTCCCTTAACACTGAAAAAACTAAATTTATTCCTTTCTCTATCAATAAATTTAAATCAAAAGCAGAAATAAAAATGATAATACACCATGATACAAGCCATAAGTGCGGGAAACACCGATTTATGCTAATCCATAATACGGTACCCGAAGTCTGTCTACCTGAGGGTAATTTACAAACGCCCGGCTTTAAATCCCGGGAATTTCGCAGTCGCCAGAAGAAGGCAGTTACGGGATTAACAGCGAACTAATTAAAAGCCACCGAGCCACAGTTCGTAGTTCACGAAGGAACCCGAAGAATAGTTCGGATGTGATTAAAAAGGGGGACTTTGGCCGAAGCAAAGTTAGTAGTGGACAGAGACGAGTCAGTAGAGACCGTCCGGCCAGTGGTCGTAGTCGAGACTCCCGTCTCCTACAAAGCAAGCAGGCCACTTGCATCCCCAGCCTGAGACGCTGCGAGGAAAACTCGGCAGGAACCGCCGAACCCCAACGCCCACCGTTCGAGTGCAGTCGAGTGCCCTTCGCCTCCTGCCCTCCAGCGCCGTGATCCCATCAAGGCACATATCCACCACCGCAGGAATCACCACCGGACAGCAGTCGAGCGCCTCTGGCATCCTGCTGATCATCCTCTTGAACCGTCTGAAACCGGTCGTCAAGTGAAAGCCGAAACGCGTGTCCGCCCAGCACCAAAACCTCCCCCTACCGGAAGTACCACCTGCTCTCTGAGACCAACACCAACATCGAGACGATTGGTAATCTCCCCACTGGACCGTGTGCAGATTACCCGTAAAAACAGTTTGTGTAATTAAATGACACCCACAATACCTACCAGTTAAGAATGTATTTTAGATTGTGAATTAATAAAATACTTGACACTCAACGAAGTTACCTGTTTCTACTGAACCCCAATGACCCCATCATGTCAACCATATTAACTGCAACAGAATCAATTGTAATCAAGCATGTTCTATACTTAGTCCAACTTCCAAAATGAAATACCTTGGTGTATATATAGACCAGCATTTTAAATGGAAAACACATATTTGTGAAATTGTTAAACGAATTGTAATATATATATATAAGACTAAGAAATATTCTTAGACTAGAAAACCTAAAAAGAGTGTACTATGCAATTGTTCAGTCTATTTTACAATATGGAATTGTTGGCTGGGGGGGAACATATGATAATATTTTAGTCCACTTAAAATAATTCAAAGATTGATAGTAAAAGTCATTTTTAAAAAAATCATCAACATTTTCCACTGAAAATATTTTTACAATATTCAATGTACTTAAAGTAGATAGATAAAATTTATAAAAAAATATGCAATTATTCAAATTTTTAAAGAAAAAACGTTAAATAAATCACAATTTAATATATCCGCAAGGTATCAGCATAACATTAAAATCCCACAATTCAACACTAAGCATACGCAAAACACCTACCTACTCGTATATCAAGGAATAACTTTTTTTAACAATCTTCCTTCTAATCTTAAAATTATAGAAAATATCTATGAATTCCAACATAAATTTAAAAAATTACCTCAAACTACTGTAACAGTATTTATTTTTTTTTATTTATTATTAGATTTTTTGGTCTTTTATTTCTTCCACAAACCTTGCGTTTCTTTTCTTTTCTTTTCGTTCCTTTTCTTTAATACTATTACTATTGATAAACTATTACTAGTTAATTTACACGACTAATTCATATTTTCCTGCTATTATACAACAATGTTTTAAGTTATGATCTAATTATTTAAGAGATAATCCCTCACCAAACACGAGAACCTTGTTTCTTTATGGTGAGGAACAACTACATATTTTTTGTTACACTATATGAATCATGTTTTATTTATATACTTACTGTAAACAAAAAAATTATCACATTAAATAAATAAAAATAAAAAAGTTTAAAATATATGATAATAAAACCTATGGAATTCCAATGTAAAAAATGTATGATAATAGAACCCATGGAATTTATATTGTCTTTCTCCAATGTAAAAAATATATGATAATAAAACCTATGGAATTTATATTGTCTTTCTCCAATGTAAAAAATATATGATAATAAAGCCTATGGAATTTATATTGTCTTTCTCCAATGTAAAAAATATATGGTAATAAAGCCTATGGAATTTATATTGTCTTTCTCCAATGTACTACTATTATAGCATCTCCAATTTTGGTTAACATTGTGAAGCTGAAAGTTGAGAAATGCCCAGCTATTCGTATCTAGTCACTAATCATAGCCAAAAAGCAAGTCAAGCAACATTCAGATCCTGGATGGTGGTCTCTCCACTCACCAGGGTATCTTCCACTCACCAGGGTCTCTCCACTCACCTGAGTATCTTCCACTCTAGAACCAAGTGCAAATACCTACACTAAGTACATTTAAAATTAAATTCATTTTGTATGAATTTAGCAGAAAATATTATATAAAAGTACATAGTATAAAATATTATGATCTATACAGCGCCCTTGGGGTGATTTTTCACAAAAACGGCGCTATACAAATCATCCAATTATTATTATACCAATTTGAAAGAGAGCTGATGTAGCCAAATTGCATAAGACCTTTCGACTCCTAGGCACCAAACATAAGACCTTTCGACTCCTAGGCACCAAACATAAGACCTCTCGACTCCTAGGCACCAAACATAAGACCTTTCGACTCCTAGGCACCAAACATAAGACCTCTCGACTCCTAGGCACCAAACATAAGACCTTTCGACTCCTAGGCACCAAACATAAGACCTCTCGACTCCTAGGCACCAAACATAAGCCCTTTCGACTCCTAGGCACCAAACATGTTAAAGATATTGATTATGTGTTCACGAAAAAATTTCAGTACATGAAATTTTTTTATCGATTTCACCCAAAGATAAAATTGACCTTACTTTGGGCACATAGACACGCCCACAGCAGACTTCTATCGGTTTATTTGTTTCAGTGTTTATATGTAAGAAAACCCATAAATGTGAATTGATCCCCTCCCAGAGCCAAGGATTTTACCGCTCGGCCTCAGCGATCGTTAAATAATTTTTGTAAAAAGGACAGTTTACATTATACCATTTTGTACATGTATTGTGTGAAGTATAGCAAAAAATAAAAGCAATTATGGATTTCCTCCTTGTGACTGACTTTACCTCTAGTGATATCTCGTATCGACATTTGCAACACAACAAATGCAATGTTTAAAACTCATTTTAACTATTTTTTTATTAAATCTTATTTGTAAACTTGCAAGTAATTATTTTGTATGCAACCATTGTTTTAGGACTAATATTTCTACTGAAAAATGTAACCACATTATATACTATAAAATAGTAAATAAATAAATGAAACAAGAAATCGCTCATGGCAATTATAAGAAAATAGGATGTTAATTGAAGATGTTCACATATATTAAAAAAAGATCTTAATAAGAATGTATATAAAATATTTTTTTACAGAAATAATAATATCGACCCCTACGTAAAGTATCGTAACTTCAAAATCAGAATTTGCAGGAGTGGTAAAAGTATAAAGTAAAGAGACAAAAGCTTGGTGTAATTTGAGCTTATCGTTTGGCACCAAATTTGGGATGGAATTGACAATGCAGGTCCCAAGGTTGGTGCAATACAATAATACAACTCGACTTAAACCACTCTCCTGAGGGGGTCGATTTATATATTAATTAATTAATTAATTAATTAATGAATGCAGGTACGTGCCGACGACAATATTTCTCTAATAATAAAGAGAGGTAGAATATCTTGCTTGAAAATGTGCTATTAATGAAATTCTCAAGTGGTGTTTTCACTGTGCGTTGGTATTTATGTTACTAGAATAAGATTAGGTTTCGTCATTAATAATTTATTACACATAATGGAAATAGATAAGGCGTGAAGGTAAATACCATTAGAAATGTGTTCATTTTAAAATTAACAAACAACCAAATAGTGGGGCTAAATACTTCTTTATTCGTAGCAAATAGAAAAGTCATCGAACATTAATACAATTTTGTGAAGAGAGATGTTAAATTTAATGACAAAAAAAGAAATTACATGAATTACTCACAAAACATTTCCGCAGTTTTATTCATTTATACAAAATATAAATAAACTTTGTATAAATTAGAAGATTCGTAAACGAAAGTTGTATATTTACATTTTCTGGAATAAGTTGATTACATACACTCACAGATGGCGCTATTTTACATATTTGAGAAGAAACATTTTTAGCACGTAATGCTTTTAAACATCGAAATGAATTGTTTGTTGGCGGGTGGTGTACACTGTGTACACACGAAATATGAGATGATATCCATTTTTATCGTAAGTTTAAAGTTCAAGCCCCTCAGAAACTTGTAAAAATACTAGAAATGGTTTATCGAAATGCTCAGGTAGTTTTCCGCATACTTTGTACACACGCAGATCTGCATTTCGTATTCCAAGAATTAGAGTTCGTAATAGGTTCCGAGAAGAACCATAAAAAAACGAAGCCTAGAGATAGGGAAAACCGGAATTAATTTATCCATTATTTTTAACCTGCCGACCATTTCATAAAATCGATATAACAAAATGTTACGTAATATATTGGCAAAAACTGTATTGATATGCGTGTATACTCGTATATCGCCACTGCATGGTAATGCAAGTTGCCAGTGTAAAGTATGGAACCGTCATGAGACGCTGTAGTAGGTGGGTGAATGTATTTACTTTAGGGGGAGAGGGACGTCGGAGAAGGATTATTTATTCATTAGAAATAATTATAATATTATTACGCGATACGATAAACATAATGTTTTTAAAGAGAAAAATATTTATCACATATTTGTAAAATGTACCATTTATTAAAATCAAATCAGAAATATTACTTTTTCTAACCGTCCTACGAATGTTTTACAAGTGGAGAAAAATAATTACATGCTGTTCCCGGGACTTTTGTTTTATTAAACTTAACCAAAGTTTTCTAACCGTCCTACGAATGTTTTACAAGTGGAGAAAAATAATTACATGCTGTTCCCGGGACTTTTGTTTTATTAAACTTAACCAAAGTTTTCTAACCGTCCTACGAATGTTTTACAAGTGGAGAAAAATAATTACATGCTGTTCCCGGGATTTTTGTTTTATTAAACTTAACCAAAGTTTTGTAAGTTTTTTTTTTAAATTCAATGTAAATCAAATTTAAAGATATTATTAATAAGTTCTGGAAGTATTTTATTTTTTTATTATTGTGATAAAATAATTTAATAAGTTGACCCCACAAAGATATTTTTATTATTGTGATAAAATAATTTAGTAAGTTGACCCCACAAAGATATTTTTATTATTGTGATAAAATAATTTAGTAAGTTGACCCCACAAAGATATTTTTATTATTGTGATAAAATAATTTAGTAAGTTGACCCCACAAAGATATTTTTATTATTGTGATAAAATAATTTAGTAAGTTGACCCCACAAAGATATTTTTATTATTGTGATAAAATAATTTAGTAAGTTGACCCCACAAAGATATTTTTATTATTGTGATAAAATAATTTAGTAAGTTGACCCCACAAAGATATTTTTATTATTGTGATAAAATAATTTAATAAGTTGACCCCATAAAGATATTTTTCATCTTTTGAAGAAATAATATAACATTAATTAATAAAGTAAGGAAAACTATTTATTCCCCACTACTCGGCATGTTCACAAGACCTAAACAATATAACACATTTAAACAAGTCAATAAGCATTCACGTCACTATAAAACAATTAAGAAAACGTTTTAATTTAATGCGGTGAAAACACATTTCAACTTAAGTACCTCACAGAATAGAGATATCACAATTGTTTTCTCAGTAAATCAATTTCACCGGTAATAAATCATTTTAGACAACATACAAATTTAAAATGGGTGGGAGTAAATAGAAACATATAAACAAGTCGTCTCAATGTGCCCTAACCACAGTTTGAAAATGGCTTTGAACGCCGAAACAGCTACCACAATAATAAAAAAACTAAAATACTTAATTAAAATTGATTTACTTTAAATATAAATGGAGTTAGTTCTACGAATCAAACACAAAAACAAATAATTTAAGTGAGTGTTTATGAAAAAATGAAACTGCACCCCATTCTTCAGTTTTAGGGGGCAAATTCTTCTCGGTATTAAAATCCTTGGAAGTATTTTTTGAGGATATTCGACATTTTAAAATATGTAGGATCATATTTTGATAAAAATATTTTTAAAATACGTAATAAATATTTTTCTTTATCGTATTGGGTAATATTATCATCATTTTGAATCCCTCCCCCCCCTTGAAATTAACTTCACTTGTGTCAACAACTATTTTCCTTCCTACGAAATGTTAATGCAGTTTAAATTAATATGTACTCGTATATGTATATGTATATAAGGTTATTTTAGCACTGATTCTGCGAAAAACGTGAAATTTAAAATATCCAATAAAAAATAATAATAATTATATATATAAGGTGAGAAAATTACATTTTTTAGACTTTATTCATGATTTGTACTAAAGCGGGCACCGGGCGGTCTTCTCTCTTCACGCTGCTGCTATAAAATCCTTTGCGATGAATGAATCTTCAGTTGTTTGGGAGTTCTCGCGTGGCTCCTCCATGACTGCGCCCACTGCCATGGGGGACGGCGGACGGCGGACATGACAGATACAAGAAGTAGGAGTGTGGCATGTATGCCGTATGGAGTATGGAGCGGGAGCCACAAGGGCGACATTGTATGAAATAGAGCTTTTAGAAACGGTAAGGCGCATCTACATATGAATAGACCGACATCTAACTATATGCAGTGGCGTGCACAGAGTTTTTAATCAGGGTAGGGCAGTAGGAAAAACAGACGTGGCAAGTATTCGATAAGAATGGCTAACTTGATGGCTCTAGCCGATGTTGTTAGGATTACCTGTCCGAATAACCGCTTCATTTATGCACATCTCGAGCCAATAAATTATTGGACATATAAAATTTTAATATTTTTGACTGCACAATTGCATAAAATAAAGCCAACATAATAAATATGATAAATATTTTCTTGGTAAATTTGTACTAATTAATCGAAATACCAACAGATGGCTCTGATTGTCACATTTGCGATTTTAACCGAAAGGCACGGCCTTTATCGACATTGATTCAAACGGAGTTGTTCCTTGAGTGTACAGTGTTGGCGTCGAATGAATATGACGTGGGCGTCCATTTTGCATATTAGGTTCCTGCCTTTGACGCCTTATAGTAAGTGCGGCCAGTGCGGCGCTCTCGGCGCTGCGATTCTTACTTCACGCATATTTTTAAAGTGTAGATTGATCTTGCAATAATTCTATTTAATGCTAGTAAGGTAGAGTAGGCAGTGCTTATTTGATATGGCGTCCAAAGCAGTGATGTCTAGAACAGAGCAGTGGTTCAGATATTAACCGATAGAGTGTGCCTAAAGCAAGCATTGAGGTACACATTAGCCTTCAATAACCAGGAAATTGAGATGTATTCCGGCACACGGACACGGCCAAAACACACTTCTATCGTGTACAAATACAAAGTATTCACCCGTACCAAAGGAGTGACACATAATTATTGTTGTTGTTAACGAGCATTCGCAAGTTCCGATCAAGTTAACATCGGCCGTATATACTCGAATAATATCGTTTCCGTTGGCAATTTGGTATGTCCGGCGAAAGACTACCGCTGAATGTCAAGCAGACAAGTATCGCAAGCCGCGAGGAACTCATAACAACACTCGACACTCAACAAACAAACAATCCGTATTGTTTCAAACACGCACCTATTCAAATATGCATCAATTGTTTTAAAATACTGGTAATAATAATGAATTAATCGACCAATCACCGAGTCGATGAAAGACGCGATGAATGATGGTTGGTGTGGATCGAAAAACTTTTTTTTCGTATTTCGCCTTTCCTATATTACCAATCGGTGCCTTGGTAATAAATACATTGTAATGCACAAAATATCATCAAATTCTTTTTTCATCTTCAGGTGGCGCACTGACCAGATAGATTTACAAGAGACTTATTTTTCAGAAATCGCAGGTAGACAGCCACCCCGATCGCAAATACATTTGATACGACCTATGTAATTCCCTCTTTCTTCCACCCGACCTTTGATACCGTGTTGCATTTCCACAGATGCAGTCAAGTCACATATTAGTCAGATATTTAACACTATGGTTGATATAACTACTAGCGCGAACTCGATTATGACCTGTTTGAAAAATGCCTAAAACAAGAAAGGATTGATGTGTTTGTTACCAACTTATTCGGATGTAATAAAGTATGATTTGCGACTGATTAGAAATGACCCGTTTAAGTGCGTATGTTAAATAATTGCAACTGATTTAAAAAGTAGTGGAATAAAGCCTCTATTCGTATTAGATCTCAGTAGCAAATTGTTAGTAGACTAGCCCAGTATTATCACAGAGACAAAAACCGTTATTTCACTCCACCCTAATGATCGTGTAAAGCTAGCTTCAGTGCTAACTTCAGTGCATTGGACATGACGTGAAATATACTATAACAAGAAGAATACTCCAATATGACACGATAGTATTGTGGACAGCGACAAATACCTAATACGAGATTACCCAGGGGCCTGATTCTGACTCTTAGGGTTAAACACATTTTGCGGTTCCGATTCAATGTCAATGACAAAACTTTTTTTAAAGGAGTTAGTAGTTTAATTACCACAGTATTATTCAAAAATATAGATGCACCGCACATACTTCACACGTGTAGTTTGTTATAGGTGCACCACACATACTTCACACGTGTAGTTTGTTATAGGTGCACCACACATACTTCACACGTGTAGTTTGTTATAGCTGCACCACACATACTTCACACGTGTAATTTATTATAGCTGCACCACACATACTTAACACGTGTAGTTTATTACTTACACACTGGTAGTTTACCTTAATTTAAATCGACATTTCGGGCTTTTGGCATAGGTCTGACGGCCTCCGTGGGTAAGTGGTTACGATCCTCGGCTACGAATCAGGAGGTCGCGGGTTCAAATCCCGACGTGCGCAACTATATTTTATTGGATTAATTTGTGTTATTTCACAATTTATTCATTTAAAATAAGATATAGTATATTTGCGGCACGTTCCGGAGCGGTAAATACTTTCAATATCGCCCTGGTGAAAGAACACCATTCAGAATCGAAACGCTGTTTGAGATGGCTTTAGCCGTGTTTGGTGACCAGATCTGAATAGCCAGATACTTCCCTACCTTCCTCTTCCCCATCTCCTTCCCCTCCCCGCTACCTTAACCCCTGTGCGGTACTCACATAATTCATTTTTTACAAACATCGCAATTGCGTTAATTCGATTAATTTAATAGCATTATTACGCGACAAATAACTAATAATGCTTAAAGTCAAAACTCGATAATATTGAGTTTTTCTTTAGTTAAAACTACGCAAATATTTGACATTTAAAATAAAATAAAAGCTGGGAAAGATGGAAAACATAGCAGAGGAAGACGGCCGCGGCCCGCGCCACTCCTCGTGGCTACGACATGACGTCACAGATGACTACAAGGTTGCAGGTTCTGCAGAGTTGCTCCTCGCGTCAGCAGCAGGTGGAACATTGTCCTGAGGATTACCAACCTTTGCTAGGAGACTGAACCAGAAGAAGGGCTGCACGGGGTTGAAGTTTTACTAAATTCTCGACAGGAACTTTTTGCAAAATAAAGTTGTAAAAAATCTTTTTAATTTACAGTTCGATGACTCATAACAGAGATGAGTTCCATTGGTGATTCACAAAGCGGACGAGTGTATTCGGGAAAACCGATATCCACTTATATTTACAAGCCTTCTTTTAAAATTAAACCCGAAAATAGGATGTTTGTAATAACATGAATAGATTCAGAACACATTTCTGTAATTTTATTACAATTTTCCATAGGATATCGGCAATGTGAGAGGAAATACGACCCAGTGGCGTACTGTAACATTTCTTATCTTGCTAATTATCCTTACAAGAGCATCGTGTTCATTCCGAATGTCCACATTTTTCATACGTAGTTTCAGTACACATGCGCCTTAAGGATCTCATTTGTACAACTTCCTCTCTACTTGCATCCTTCCTCTGACAGTTCCATGCCTCACTGTCATACAACATTCTCTCTACTTGCATCCTTCCTCTGACAGTTCCATGCCTCACTGCCATACAACATTCTCTCTACTTGCATCCTTCCTCTGACAGTTCCATGCCTCACTGCCATACAAAATTCTCTCTACTTGCATCCTTCCTCTGACAGTTCCATGCCTCACTGTCATACAACATTCTCTCTACTTGCATCCTTCCTCTGACAGTTCCATGCCTCACTGCCATACAACATTCTCTCTACTTGCATCCTTCCTCTGACAGTTCCATGCCTCACTGCCATACAAAATTCTCTCTACTTGCATCCTTCCTCTGACAGTTCCATGCCTCACCGCCATATAACACTATCTCTACTTGCATCCTTCCTCTGACAGTTCCATGCCTTACCGCCATACAACATTATCTCTAATTGCATCCTTCCGCTGACAGTTCCATGCCTCATCGCCATACAACATTATCTCTACTTGCATCCTTACTCTGACAGTTCCATGCCTCATCGCCATACAACATTATCTCTACTTGCATCCTTCCTCTGACAGTTCCATGCCTCACTGCCATACAAAATTCTCTCTACTTGCATCCTTCCTCTGACAGTTCCATGCCTCACCGCCATATAACACTATCTCTACTTGCATCCTTCCTCTGACAGTTCCATGCCTTACCGCCATACAACATTATCTCTAATTGCATCCTTCCGCTGACAGTTCCATGCCTCATCGCCATACAACATTATCTCTACTTGCATCCTTACTCTGACAGTTCCATGCCTCATCGCCATACAACATTATCTCTACTTGCATCCTTCCTCTGACAGTTCCATGCCTCATCGCCATACATCAGTGGCGGTTCCGAGATCTACAGCAATGTCTGCAGTGAGTTAGCGACCTACCAACAATAGGTAAAAACATCATGTCGTAGGTTACGAAACTCTGTTAATTCTTGCAAAATACTATTTACTCCGCCATAGTCGCCGTGCACACAGAGAGATAATAGAATCCCAAGGTCTGCCGCTCTGGCGCCACTAGCACGTTTGTATGAACACAAGAAATATGACAGGAAGTCCCATATATGCTGATATTCATAACGCACGTATGGAATTAATTTCGAGCTCGCTCTCGGGCACAATCATTCGTAATGGTTGATTTTTTGGCACGGAATTTGAATAGTGCGCTTTTTAAAGTGTGGTAAAAATGTAATACAAGTTCGTGTCATTTTATCTCCTTTATACACTAACGCACTTTAGAGAAAATCACTGGAAATAAAACCAGTAAACCGAGATCAAAATTAGCTTAGGCATGTCGCGTACAAGTGGCGTCCCATCCAGCACAGCCGCACAGCCGCACAGCCGTACAGATTCCTCCTGCCGCCGCGGTGTACTCGTACATCTACAAGGAACTATGCACTTCAAGGATTTATGCACAAAGCTCGGTTTCTTTAACTTGTAACTGCAGTCGACACTGCGCAGATAATCCCTACAAGTGCGATCTAAACCGACTCGAAAGAAAACAGATGTCGCCAATTTCCATAACACCTTTCGACTCCTGGGCCCCAGACAGGCCAATGAAATAGATTATCCGTTCGAGAAAAAAAAATTCGTCATTCGAAATTTTTTAATCAATTTCAGCAGATGTAAGGAGAAATTGAGATTGTTTCGGGCACACGGACACGTCCACAACACACTTCTAGCGGAGTTTCTCTTCGGTGGTGGGGACTGCGGGCGCCGTACCCCATTTCTCGGGATTCGTCAAATGACTCAGCCCGTTTATTTTCGACTGCAAAGCAAAATGTAAAATGGACATAAAGCCCTGTACACAAGACAGGTCAATATTCGGCGGGCGCTATTCCTTCCTCTTCCCTTCTCCCGCAGAGTAGTAGATACTGTCAGTATCGCTCTGGTGAAGAATCACCATTCAGAATCGAAACGTTGCTTCAAACAGCTTTAGCCGTGTTCGACGACCAGATTTGAATTACTTCCAGAGTTACTTCCCACTAGGAAGGCCTCGTTTCTGTCCCTCTCTCCCTATTCAGCTTCACAAAAGGACAGTCACCCGGGAATATTCCCCGGCCTAATATAAATTCCCCAAAGTCGGGTTACCTAAATAAGGTTTTTTTAGTTTTAAGAAGTTACGAGCTTTCAAAATGAACTGGGGTAAAATGTATACAATCGTGTCTCGTGACGTCACACGAGATACAATTTAGTACAATTCACGTGCTACCGGGGCCAGGCATTGTACCGCGACATCGCACGCTATCGATCGGTCGCAAATATCAAGTACGTGGCCTAATGATAGACTGTACGACGGAATATTTCATACAATACTTGACGTATGTTTTATTATAATGTATTGATTAAATTATAATTAATTATAGTCTGTGATAGTGATGTTTTATTAACACCGGGTTCACGTTATTAATTCAAATATTACCCATCACTATGTATATATAATAGAACATTGACAAAATAATTGCTAGTAGTAAGTTATAGTGTATTGTAAATAGTTATTCATTATCTGCTATTACTGCCATCGTCGCCACTATTAAATTACATAGACCGACGAGGAACACAAGACAAATTGTAACATTTTTCTACAACACTTACGAGATACCTAACCAATAGGGAGCATGATCCGGTTTGAAAGTATTGTTGATATATTTGCTGACTCCATCTATACCAGCACTTTGATGAATCCTACAATTAATTATTATAGCGTGGATAATGTAGCGTTAAAGATTTGTGTTATAACATTGTCTTAGTTTTCTATTTTATACTGTTAAACGATAAAAAAAAACTTGTTACTTTATGTTTTTAAAAGTGCATGTACTTGTGTTATAATGTGTGATGGCTCATTATATTCTGTTCTAAAAATCCATTAAAAAATGGGCGTAAAATAAAATAAATTTAAATTGTTATTATTTTTTAAATTGATTTTTTTAAAAAGTAGATGAAGTTTATATAAACAGATAGCCAGGTACCTACGAGTATATAAAACTTTTAGTAGCCAAGTGAGCAAAAATGACTTTCGTGCGAATGGAGCTTTACACTCCTTTTTCTTCCCCCTTCTTTGACGGGCCGATGACTAAGTTGGATTTCCATGAAATACACTCCCTTCGCACATTCTCCACCTCACCAGCACGAGCACACCCGTACGGAAGCAACGCAAACACCGCATCTACTTCTACCCATCTCTACGACTGGACCGACTGAACTGATTGTCCATAGGGTCCACAAGTGTCTTGTGGATTTCATTGGCCTGTCTGTCTCTTATCTCATTAGTTCACTTCCAATTCGTAGATCACAATTCCAGTTATCCCTAAAGTGGGTCTGAGCAGTGTGCCCTCCGAAAAAGATAAAATAACAAATATGTATGATCATTTTACTATATTATTTAAATTCCGCGCTAAAAAATCCACCCGTCGTATTAATACTGCCAGAGAGTGAGTCCGAAATGAATCCCATACATGTGATATGAAAACAGCACCCCTTTTTAAAAATAAACAACGGTATAAACCCTATCTAACATCGAACAGTCGTCAAACACAATCAATACCGCACCTTACAAAATAACCTAAGTAAACAAACATCTATATTTCTAGAACGGCGAAAGAGTCATCGTAATAATCTAAGAAATAACATAAATGTGAGAACTGTTGCAGGTGCGATAAAACTGCATCACCTCCCTCCGGCTAATAACAGTGATACAGTGGAACGTCGTGATTTAATGCCGTTAAAATAATATCATGTGGCGGAGTTTCCAAATTACATCGAGATTCGTAAGTAGATCTATGCGGGCATCCGAACCCATCAAAATTCATTCATAAAAAATAACAGTCTAAAATGTATCGTTACAATAAAAAGCCCAAACAAATCCTCCGGAAGGATCCGCCTCTGCAGCCAACGCCACAATTCTTTTCCCGTAAATATGGTACATCGTGGTTTATATATATCAGGGAGGATTGAATGCTAGATTTACGTGTGCACTAATCATGTGTGATGTTTGTATGTATGTATGTTGCCCTTTCTGTACTTATTACTAATAAAACAATAATTCAAACCAAACATTTTGCTTAGGAAAGGCTGCAAGAACATTATTTGCTTTTTGCTTTTTGCTCTGACAAATAGTTTTAAGGTCCTGCAATATCCTCCGATCGGAAACTGAACATTGTTTGAAAAGGAAATATGTTAATACGGAAGAGAGAGGGAGCGCGATAATAAAACGCTTGAGGCGTAAGCGACCATTTAAAAAATCTATATATATGTATAAAGGCATTATTCGTAGGTGTATCTAAAAAACTACTGGACTGATTTTGTCAAATGATCCACATTGCCCGGAGAAGCTTTAAGGGTAGGTGTAGGTGTAGGGTAGGGTAGGGTAGGGGTAGGGGTAGGGGTAGAGGTAGAGGTAGGGTGAAGGGTAGGGGGAGGGGTAGGGGACAGGTATTGGGAGAGGTAGGGGAGAGGTGGGGGGAGAGGAAGGCGGAGAGGTAGGGGGAGAGGTAGAGGGAGAGGTAGGGATAAGGGTAGGGGGGGCTAAGGGGAGAGGCAGGGATAAGGATAGGGGTAGGGAGAGACTTAAGGGTGGGGGTAGCTGTAGCGGTAGGGGAAACACATCACAACCACAAAGCTTTACCACAAACCATTCATAACCCCGTATTTAATAAAACACGACATATTTTAGAGCAAAAATCTCAAGACTACTGACTGAAGTAGCATTTAATAAAAACGTTGTGAATTTTTTCATACATATTTAACATGTTAAATAATAACAGATCCACACGTGTTATTTATATTTTTCGGAGCATAGTTTGAGATTTTTTTCTGTCTAAGGAATTTCATATATGTAATTATCTGAATATAGATTATTTTTGAAAATAACATACATTTTCTTAGTACATAAAAACTTCAAGTTTTGAACTTCGTAATTTTTAAACAGAAATTCTGAATGCGGAAACTTATGGTGACGATGAATTCTCTTTTTACTTAACGGTTACTATAGTTGTATCTCAGTCACTGTATTGACTCGTCAATAAATAAATAATAAGTACGGCACGCCCCAAATTAATCGCCGTTTAAGTTTACAGCAGTAGTAAAAGAGGAAAATACTGTCAGCGCGGGCGAGGTGCGGGTGACTTTATATTGACGCGATATTCCTATCAGCGACTGCGGTGGCGGAGGCTCGGTGACTTCATAGCTCGTTTATCCCTAACAGTATAATATTATGATGCATTGTGATAAGACTAAAAGTGTATTTCACGGTCGCACTTTGCAGGTTACTTTACTTTACATTAACTCCTCACAGGAGGAGGCCCTGAATAAAATAATTTCTCATGTAATTATATCATGTTTGGGGATGGTGTGTAGAGTTTTCTTAAGGAAAGGAAGGAGAGGAAGTTCCGGGTAGGAATCTGGGGCTCAGTGTGTCCAGGAGTGACGGACGTACGAATTCACCTCTCCCACTGCAGTGCGGT
Source organism: Halesus radiatus (assembly GCA_022606495.2). Classification (NCBI taxonomy): domain Eukaryota; kingdom Metazoa; phylum Arthropoda; class Insecta; order Trichoptera; family Limnephilidae; genus Halesus; species Halesus radiatus. The sequence goes on from JAHDVE020004283.1 coordinate 166,472, forward strand.
CGAAAGAGTCCGGTTGGGGAGGTCAAAGAATCTATAAATTATATTCGAGTATTTGGGAAAATGTATAAGGTTTTAAAATACAATAATCCTCAAACTGTAATCTTTTAAATTCTATATGAATACGCCCTGGAATTTTAGGGGAAAGGTGTAAAATTGCTTTCGCTGGTTTTCGAAGTCTACCTATTTTCAAATATTTCGGGATGTATTTCATAAAATGTAAAGATTACAGTTAGAGGATTTTTGCCTTTCGAAACATTATAGAATTTAGCGATAAATCATTCATGGTATTGCTTGAGTTGACAACCTGCTGGACCCTTAAGTCATATAATTTAACATGAATACCGCACAAGAGTTTACACGCCCGGAGCCAGTTGGACTATGGCATCACCAATTTAGGTATGTTGTGATACTGAAGAGGATAAGAGAGAAAGGAGATAATAAGAGGAGAGTTGGGAAGCACCGGGCTAATTCAGATTTGGTTACTAAACACGGTTAATGCCATTTCAAGTAACTCTTCAATTCTATATGGTGTTCTTTCACCAGGATTATGCGAAGAGATATTTAAAAAAAGGAATAGAAAGGTGACAGGTGTTATGGTGGTAATTAAATTATTATTAGTATGTAGCTGCAGACGGATCGGAGAGAAACAGTTCCTATGCTAAGGTACGTTTTACAACATTACCATAAGCGCGGTTCATACATAGAGGGAAGTGTCTGTTTCGTAGCGCAAGAGGATCGGTGCAACTCGCGGCGGTTAATGCAACTACTGCCATTTAATTCCAATTAATATTAAGATAAATAGTCTACATCGCAGAGAAAATTATACATAAATATGCCCTAACGCAAGGGCAAGAAACCAAAATCAGAGGGCTGAGGGGCGAGCAAGGCGTGCCGACAATTTAAGTAAAACAGCAAGTAAGTAAAAAGGTTCGGCTCGTTTGTAAAAACTGAATATTTTGTTGACATCTCAAAGACAGAAACCGTTCAATTATTTGATGGTATTTACCTGATATTTTCAACTATCTGGCTCGAACTAATAAATGTAAAACTGATCAATCTATCACTGTTCGGGAAAAGTTGTGTTTTTGTATAGAAATCGACCGTCCACTCTCACACGGAATCACGTAATACAGCCCGCAATGTTGTTACATCTAATTTAATAAAAATGACTGCATTATTGACTCCTTATCACCGAGATTGTCATTTCCAAGAGATAAACGTTCAATTCCGGTGACTCATGTTATAAAAAGCCTTTCAATGACTTCAACGCATCATTTTTCCTGTTATTTTTTTTGTATTCCTGCATTATACAGGATTACCGATGACTATAGTCAGCAATTCCTGAGCAATTTGGGAATAAAAAATGAAGACGTCATTTTGGTCTCCGGTGACATGTGAAAAATGGGACAGCACATTAAATGTCCACCCCCATCCCCATTCCCATCCCCATACCGTCCCTTAAAGAGAAGCCATCAGTCAAATTGACTATTTCGATTAACCTATACCACGAATATCAGTCAAAATGACTATTTCGATTAACCTATACCACGAATATCAGTCAAAATGACTATTTCGATTAACCTATAACCACGAATATCAGTCAAAATGACTATTTCGATTAACCTATACCACGAATATCAGTCAAAATGACTATTTCGATTAACCTATACCACGAATATCAGTCAAAATGACTATTTCGATTAACCTATACCACGAATATCAGTCAAAATGACTATTTCGATTAACCTATACCACGAATATCAGTCAAAATGACTATTTCGATTAACCTATACCACGAATATCAGTCAAAATGACTATTTCGATTAACCTATACCACGAATATCAGTCAAAATGACTATTTCGATTAACCTATACCGCGAATATCAGTCAAAATGACTATTTCGATTAACCTATACCACGAATATCAGTCAAAATGACTATTTCGATTAACCTATACCACGAATATCAGTCAAAATGACTATTTCGATTAACCTATACCACGAATCGGTTTACATTATGTAAACCAAAAAATATACTTGAGATAAATTGAACCTTTTCCTAGAAATTCCTGTGATAAGAATAAAAATAAAATTGCTAATTACATTCTAAATATAAGTGTAAACTACTAAATAATATAAGTGTAAAATAGTTTTTTTTTCATCCGAAAATTATAAACGCGTGAAACAAACGAGTTTTAAAAAACTGCTTTATATTATAGCTAAGGTTATTTGAGAAAGATTCCCTTCATATTTTTATATCTTACAAAATTGTTCACAAAATAAATAAAAACCGCTATTTGCGGTTACGACAAACATTTCTAGACTTCACTTGCCAAGCGAATTTTATACCCATTACCTGTATTCGTGGTGACATAAGACACAACTTGTAGCAATATTTTAGGCTGGTATTGAAACGGGCAGGTGCATACAACGTAGTACAAGAAATAAAATAACAATAGAATAATATTTTTGGAAGAGAGATGTTATTATAGCTTTCTTGTAACTATATTCAGTGCAATTGGATGTATGTGTAATATTGCTGCGAAGTAACCTATCTACTAAAGGGTGTTTTTTTAAGAGCTTGAGAACTTTAAATAATAATACAAGACAGAAATATTGTTGGAATGAATTTTTTTTTATTGTAATCTGGTCGATAATTTCATGGCATTTATTTTTTAAATATGATTTGGGGCATATATCCGCCGCGGCTACGAGTTACATAGTTCATTAGATCAGTCAAATTTTTCAATACTTTTTTCCAATAAATCTGGCCGTATGGTGTCAACAATGGTGGCTTGAATATTAGCTTCCAATGCCTCAAGAGTTGCTGGTTTGTCAAGCCAAGATCTTTACGTAGTCGAAGGACAAAGGCCGACAAGTTGAGAACGGCGACGAATCGACATTTCTGTGTTCAACACTTCGCGCTACAGCGGCAATATTCTCTTCGGTACGCACATTTCTTTGTCTTGCTGATGGTTTTGAATCGAGAAGAGTAAAATTAGTGCGAAAACGATTATGTTGACCGTAAAATGGAAGAAGTGCTCTATGAACTTGGCGAACAGATTTTTTTTTTTGAGTAAATTTTTCCACAATTTGGAAGCGTTGTTCTGGCGTTAAAAGATTCATGATGAATTGCCCAAACCTTACTGAACAGAAATGTCAACACAATTTGACATTCTCAACTGTCAAACCATAAACAACCATCGAAACTTCTCATGCAGCTAAAAAACACCCTGTACATACAATCTGGATACAAGCGAGTACCTACATAAATGACTCAGTTCTGATATTAGTGTTACAATTAACCAGAATTTTGGATCGAGTAGTTCTATTTGGAATATGTAAGGTAATTTAAGCTAAGTAAATCAGAACTGTCTATAATACTATTGAGACCTATCCCATTTCTATGTAAAACCAATCTACTTAATAAACAACTAGATTTGTCTAACAGCCCCATTTTTAAAATATTTCCATTACCTCCGCCCACCTTCACCCCTCCCTCTGAAGCTCTTCCTTCCTTGCCCCCCGCCTAAGTTGATGTTCTGTCTCTCTCTTGTAATGTTTAATATATTGTGTATTCACCCCTGCGGAAGGTTCAGGTTGAATCGAAACCGGTCGGACGAAAAAATAATAAAGTGGAATTAAAACAAAGTTATTTTATTTTTTATAATTATGTATTCCCACAAAGTGTTTGCTACATGTAAAGATTTATTGTTTAACGGTTTGCAAGGAAGAAAAGGCGATTTTTTGTATTTCTGAAATGTATCTAACGAAATAACCATGAATTAGATGTTAGATTATCTAATAAAAAAATCGAATTCGCAGATAAAAAATATAAATTAAAAACATCGCAAAAAAATAATTACGACGCATTGTTTCTTTAAAACGAACTGTCAAATTCGAATGTTAACAAATTGAATGAGAGGAACAACATTTCAAAGATATAGTTAGACGCTTGGTATTACCATAGTAATTAAAGAATGTAGTTCCACTTTTTTAAATGTCTACATATTATTACAAAGCTATTTATTATATTAATTGCAAAAATATTATGTTACCGTAAATGCCTGAAAATTGGTAAATTCTATGTTGTACCGGTTAAACCTAGCAATTACCTACCGAAGTGGTTATTTATGACCGGTCAGTGGCTGAGTTGGCATCGCTTCTGGGTCTCGCGAATTCAATTCCTCGGGTGGCTAAGTCCTCCATCACGACACGAGAGACATCATTCGCTTACTGTGATGGTAGTAGGAGATTTTCGAATTTTGTCAGGATATTCATAAAAAGGGAATGTTTGTCTTTCCGAAATGGTTAGGTTATGTTAATTTTAAAGTTAATTGTTAACGATTTCATTTCGATAGATGTCAGAATTTATTACAAGTACGTAATAAATAAACATAACAGTTTATTTCTGTAGCGCAGTTTTGTAATGGTTTACCTCAAGTGAACATTACACTAATACAAAATAACAGATATACTATAGGCAAATTAAAATAACGATTTATCAATTTTCAGGCTTTTACACTAACCTTTGTGATGCTGATAAAGGTAGTTTAAACAAACGCCTGGGTAAAAAAACCTGCACACCTGTTTTAATGAACTAATCCGCTGGCACTTGGTGTGATTCCACCATTATTCCTCATATCGCTAAGCCCAGCCGCTAATCAGACCGTATCAATAAAATATAAGCTCGAGGGGTGACGCATCCGCGTGGTCGCGGTCGTGGCGTGTCGCGTCGCGGTCGCGGCGTGTCGCGTCGCGGTCGCGGCACCTCAACTCTTCCATTCACGCTGAAAAATACTACAAATGGTTTATCTGTAAATTCTATGCGGGAAGTTACAAAAAAGGAATAAGGTTTCAAAAGACATGAGACCTCAAATCTTTTAAATTCTATGATATACCAACGTACCAAAGTGACAATTTTCAACGATTTACCTAAAATTCCAGTAATTATTACATGTAGGATTAAAATTACTATAGTTTGAGGATATGTAAGTAAGAGTATTCCTAACGACCCTGATCGAATGTATGGTGCAGGTAAATCATTAGTAGTATTTTTGCATTAGCAGACTATAAAGAATGTATTTTTTAGTGATAACGATAACCGTCAAACCGATTACTAAAATGGTCCCGAATGCAAACTGTATAATTATTACATGTAGGATTAAAATTACTATAGTTTGAGGATATGTAAGTAAGAGTATTCCTAACGACCCGGATCGAATGCCCACCGCTTTTAATAGTTAAGTAGTGAAGTGGGTACCATCCCACTGTCAATATTATAATCTGAATAATCTATTGAATAAATAGTTATGAGTTTTGTTTGCATTGCGCACTGGTATAATATTATTTATTTATCAATTTAACCTCCTTCAAGCGGCTCTGCTTCATTTACTCTCAGATGCTGCGTGTAGTGATGTGCGCCGGAGAATATTAGAAATTCATAATTCGAATGGTAGTGCCGCAGAACTGCCGCTTCAGTCATTGTATGTACCGTGACATCGCACCCTTATCGACCGGCCGCCAATATCTACATTTCCGGTACTGTTAATAGTTCTGTCTCAGCATGCTCTCCATGTAATAGAGTGAATGACGTTTGTCTGTCTGTCTGTCCTCGATTTATTCGAAAATTACTCGACCGGTTTGAGAGTCGAATGAAATTCAACTTGTAAAACTGTTGGTAATAATATAGATATCCTAATGCTATGTGAAACTTCAATAAAAAGGGAACATACTTGAAATTCCCGGTTACAATAGCATTAGTTACTGTCGCACATCCAAATCTGGAGGGGCTATAACCTTGTATATTCGGGATTCTTTACCTTTCACCCAAAATTTACTTGAAACAAAGTTGTTCGAGAATATTTCTTGTATAATAAATAACATTACCAAATAATTCTATACTCAATGTACTAGCAATATACGAGTATAGACCACCACATCTTAGTAAACAATCATTTATCAAAGAACTTTCATCAATATTAACAAAATGTTCAAACCCTAATGAAAATATGCTAATATTTGGTGACATAAATATTGATTTGTTAAATTATATAGATCCTGTGATTATTCACTATGAAAATGCTCTTTCAAATAACTATTTTACAAAATGTATAAACGACGTTACAAGGGAAGCTATAGCAAATGGTAAAGTGACACGAAAATGTCTGGATCACATTTTTGTTAGGTATAATAGCAAACATACTCTACGCATGTGTTTGTGACTTCATCATTGCAGACCACTTTGCAACAGTTGTTAACATTCCGTACTATAAAACTAATAAACTACCTATAAATAAAGGGCGGAAAGTCTCAATTTTATCTCAAAAACGAATAGATTTTTCAATTAGAAATTATAACTGGAAAGCTTTGCTCAGACAAATGATTGCAATAATTTATATAGTCAAATAAAAGCAAGTTTAACGAAGTACATGAAAATAGTCAAATATTTATAGATGTAAAACCCAATACAAGACCTTGGATTATAAAAGAATGGATGACAGAAGATATTCTATCACACATTAAAAAACGAGATTCTTTATTTAAGCGGTGGAAAAGCTCCACAACAAATGCAATTTATGAAAAACAATACAAATCCTTTCGTAATTTTGTTACTAAATTAATAACAAAAAGAAAAACAACCTTTTTTAATGATAAATTTAAGAATAATTTTTCAGATATTAAAAAAACCTGGGATGAAATAAATAAAAATCTAGGACGTAGGACAAAGAGTAATTATTGTCCCGATAGTCACCGCAAAGTTTACGCTGATGATACAGCACTTATAATATCCCTTGAAAATTTGGATACTGCAATCAAATTGTTACAGCTAGACATTATTTCTTTATTAAAATGGTCACATGACTCTGGTCTAATAGTCAATGCTTAAAAAACGAAATTGATGCATATAAGATCCCGGCATGCAAGGTACAGCGAGGCACCTGTAATCATATCCCATTCATTTAATTGCATTCACAATAATACCAAACAGCCCTGCGCGTGTACAAGTATCGAATTAGTCAACCAGTACGTGTATCTAGGTGTTACGGTGGATTGCAACATCAAATGGGACGTACAGATTTCCAACCTCTATAAGCGACATCGAGCCATTGTAGGAAGACTCCATAAGGTAAAATTATATGTGCCTATAAAAACTATGAAAGTATATAAATTGAAAATACACTTTGTATATACCACTTTACTTAAAATATATAAATATTTCTACATGTTTCGATAGCAATGGAATCTTCAGGAATAAAATGTATTATTTTTTATTTTTATTATTTTTTATTCCTGAAGATGATAGCATTGCTATCGAAACATGTAGAAATATTTATATATTTTAAGTAAAGTGGTACATACAAAGTGTATTTTCAATTTATATAATTAATAATGATGCCACAAAGTTACCAAGCATTTGAAGAAATTATACTATGAAAGTAATTTATTTGTTTTTTCATATGAAGCGGTAACTTGGTGATGTGACATTATAATTTATAAAATAAAACAATAACTTTGTTTTACATCACTTTTATTTATACTTTAGCCGACCGGGTTTCGCTACTACCGTAGCTTCTTCAGGGCAGTATACAACTAAACTATGAACTAAGATGCACATGTGTTATGGATTGATACAAACAGGCTAGTGAAGGGCCAAGGGTGGAAGATCAGCAGGTACCTGCTGACCGGGAAAGGAATGCACTTTGTTTATTTTTATGCAGTAAACTAGTACCTGTATTTTTATCGAATGTGTGGTCTGTTTCTAAGAGATGGTTAGCAAATTCGGAGAACCCATGATTATTTAGACATCTTAAGTGTTCTTTTACACGGATATTAACATTACGCGACGTTTTGCCTACATAGAAAACCTTCCGTCAGAGATTAAACCAGCATTTTACCTACATAGAACGCCGGGCAATCATTACATTGAAGTGAATAAATGCCTGAGTGGCCTAAACTGTCTTCTTTATCTTTTCCGTTAATTAAAAATTTACCTAAACTATTGTCTGTGTAAAATGCTGGTTTAATCTCTGACGGAAGGTTTTCTATGTAGGCAAAACGTCGCGTAATGTTAATATCCGTGTAAAAGAACACTTAAGATATCTAAATAATCATGGGTTCTCCGAATTTGCTAACCATCTCTTAGAAACAGACCACACATTCGATAAAAATACAGGTACTAGTTTACTGCATAAAAATGTAACCGGTATTCGATTAGATAACTTAGAAGCATTAGAAATAAGGAAAGCAAAAAACACTAATAGTAGACTCATAAATAATCAAATAAATTTAAATAAAAGTCCAATCTTTAAATTATTCCCAATAAACAAAGTACATTCCTTCCCGGTCAGCAGGTACCTGCTGATCTCCCACCCTTGGCCCTTCACTAGCCTGTTTGTATTAATCCATAACACATGTGCATCTTAGTTCATAGTTTAGTTGTATACTGCCCTGAAGAAGCTACGGTAGTAGCGAAACCCGGTCGGCTAAAGTATAAATAAAAGTGATGTAAAACAAAGTTATTATTTTATTTTATAAATTAATTTATTTGTCACTAGCAGAATCGACCTTAAGGTATGGGATAACTTCTTGGGGACACTCGTGTAAGACCAACATAAAACATTTACAACTGATTCAAAATGCCATGGCAAAATTGCTAGTAAGTAAAACAGTTTTTAAGCAAAGGCGAGACATTGATATAATGTAGAAATCAATTAATGTATTACCTGTTCGTGGTATATTGTGGCAAAAAATTCTACTGCAACATATATCTGAAAGTCCATATACGGCAGTGGTGGATCATGTACACAATATACGTTTCACACAAAATATAGGAATAATAGTGCCAATATTTCAAAATAAATATGGTCAACAAACCCTTGAATACATCGTACCATTTATATTTAACAAATTGCCGTAAGAATTTAAAAACAATTATGATGAAATTCTCACTGATGTTTAAGTGTTGGCTTTTGGAAAGTAACCTTGTGTATTGATGGTAAAAAATGTGACGGTCTCCTTGGCTGTATAGCTCCTCGATATCTGCTGTATTTACGCTATTTTGCTCTTTCTTTCCATTGCCTATTGAACAAATATGATGGTTTTCTGATTGTATATTTACTAGATAGCTGCGGGTAACATTAAAAAAAATGGTACTATTATATTAAGTCTATCCTCACTGTAACCAACCTGTACTGCTGTTTTATTTATATATTTTTTTATTGTTATTTCTAAATTTATTAAATACTTGCTGATACTTTGATATTTTTATTTTTGTAATATTAATGTTTTTATAATGTTGATATTTTTATAATACTGATATTTTTATAATATTGGTATTTTTATAATGTTGATATTTAAAATGATGATATTTTTAAAATGTCGATATTTTTATAATATTGATATTTTTTCTAATATTGATATTTTTCTAATATTGGTATTTTTATAATATTGGTAATTTTATAATTTTGATATTTTTTATGATATCGACATTTTTATAATATTATTTAAATCGGTGTTATAAAATTGGACTCTAGTATCCCAATAACAAAACTGTAATGCTGTTTCCATTATTTTTTTTTCTTTTTAATATTTATGTACATTGATCACAACATGCATGCACCTCTATATTTGCCCTATATTTGTATGATGATTGTTGTTTATTGCTGTATTATATAATACTGTCGAAATAAACTCCTGCTGACAAGCTACTTGCAGTGGCTTAGCGGGTATAAGTTCCCACTGTACATAATTAATATTATACAATAAAAAAAAATATAAAAAAATAACAACATTTTTAAATTAGTATGAAAAACATTGAACCCGCCATGCTGTATTGAGGTTAGCCCATAGATATACCGTTCTGGTTAGCCGCGGATTACATATTCAAAAGAAGGTTTGTTTGGGTAGAATAATTTCAAAATGGAAAACACAAGCAGGTATCTTAAAAACTTTATTATTTAGATATACATTTCTCATTTATATAAATGATCTTATGAATCTTCCCATCAAAGGAGACATAATTAGCTTTGCAGATGACACTGTTATTATTTTTCATGAACAAGAATGGACAAATACCTTCAAAGAGGCAGAGCATGGCTTGGTTGTATTTAAAAGCTGGTTAAAAGTGAACTCGCTTACATTAAATGTGAGTAAAACTAAATATCTAACATTCTCAATAAACAAAAGAGGCCAACCGATGAATGGACACACACTAAAATTACACAAATGTCAAGAATATTTATCTCATTGCACTTGGCCGTATATAACCAAAGCTAAAAACATTAAATATCTTGGAATCTTAATTGATGATAAATTTAGCTGGGACGTACACATTAACGGAATTTCAAAAAAGCTAATAAAACTCATCTACTTCTTCAAAAAATTACGAAATATCTTGGCAATCGAGGATCTAAATAGAGTATATTATATTTAATTTATTTTTTTATAACTTATTGAAGTTTGTAAACCTCATTGTAATATTTAATCATTGCAGAAGAAGATAATATTAACACATCCCAAATGAACCACGAAACCGAAAAAACAACAGAAATTAAAAAGATTTCAGTCGCATCTGGGACTCGAACCCAGGACCTCTACCTATCCGGGGTAACTGCTTAACCAACTTAGCTAATGAGACCGGTTCAATTTACGCCATTCCGATTGCAATTGAGTTCGGGATGAAATTTTGCAATCATCATAAGGATAGCAGCCAATAATATGGGATTTATAAAAATGGAGGATAATATTAACAAATCTTGAACTTGAAGGATGATATCGGTGTAAATGGCGTAAATTGAACTAGTATCATTATTAGCTAAGTTGGTGAAGCGGTTACCCCGGATAGGTAGAGGTCGTGGGTTCGAGTCCCAGATGCGACTGAAATCTTTTTAATTTCTGTTGTTTTTTCGGTTTCGTGGTTCATTTGGGATGTGTTAATATTACCTTCTTCAATGATTAAAGAGTATATTATGCTTTATGTCACTCTCATTTGGAATATGGAATTTTGGGAAGGGGTTCAGCTGCACCAATTTAAATAAAACCATTAAATACAACCCAGTAATGCATCATAAAGGCCATTTTAAAGGTCCCCATAAGGACGTCAACAACGGAAATTTTTAAACATTTCAACGTTCCAAGTATCCAAAATATCTTTGCCAAAAATATTCTAGTTATCATCTTAAAAATGGGAAATGGCTATGACTCCTCGTGATCATAATACCGGAACAAAGCAACTAGACAAGATAAATACACCTAAATGCAATACTACCTTCGGACAAACAAGCTCTGAATGTTTAGCTGTACAATTATAAAACAAACTCCCACTTAATATAAAAAAAAAAACAAGTAATTCTATCAATAATTGCATTAAGTCCAGCAGAACTTGGCTTAAGGAATTACCAGAACAAGAACTGACTACTATTCTCACAAAAACGTTATAGAAGTTACTGGAAAGACCCGACCCTAACCTTCAAGTTGAAACCCCTTTATGCAAAACCTGGTCCGCCTCAGCACAGGATCTCCTAGTGAGGAGGACTATGAAAAAAAATCTATAATATATACGTATTTTTAATATTTATACCTTACCTTAAAATATCAAAATTATATAGAAACTAATAAAATTTAAAAAAAAAACATATTTTGAAAAAATAAATGTTTGGAATGAAATAAAATTTTCAAATGAATGTTTCTTTGTTTCGCTGTCAAATCAATTGTGGCGCCCAAAAGACAAGCAAGAATTCACAACTTCATAACTTTATTACAAACAAAAAAATCCGAGCAGGGCCGGGTACACATCAGCTAGTATTTCATAAAATTGATACGACAGCCCTGCCGTACGATTTATTTATAATGCAGTGATAAATAAGGAATAATCTTTGTTTTTTCTAATTTTTAAACTGTGAATTCATGGTGGCATTCCATATTAAAATGATTGTTTTTTTATTAAAAACCTTCGTAACTTTTTTCGACTTATTTATTTTGGACAGGACCGGTTTCACCCTATCACGGGGATCGTCAGACTGGCACAATGAATACTAAATCTAGAATCGATGTCGGGAGTGAGTTCCCCCGCTTTCGAAGATAAATAAGTGGAAAAAAGTAATAAAGGTTTTTTAATAAAAAAAAATCATTTTGTATAATCTTTGCCATTAAGTTCACCTTATTAATTAATGAAAGCGTTATTATATTATGTTGTGTGTTGGATTTAAAATGAGTTGATTGATTTATGTTTACACCTGAGAATTTACCCATCACTACCTACGTATAAGGGTGCGATAAAATGGGTACTTCTTGACCGCCACAGAACTACATGTCCGTCTTGTCACACACTCCTCCTTACAAACACAATCTCCAGTTACAATTCAATGCTACGTGTTCACGGAGCGCCACCGACTTGTTCAATTCAACTAAAAAACATAAATATTAATATATTGAATTATGTACCTGCATTAATCAATTTATTTATTATTATCACGTCGTTGAGAGTTTAATTGACGGGATTATTTTTGCAACACTCGGGGCCGGTTGTCTGACCGTCTGACCGTCTGACCATCTGACCGTCTGACCGACCGCCAGTCACATTTTACTTCATCACAATTCGACCCTCAAGAGCCATACTGCGAATATGTTCTCATTTTAATGGTACCCGTTAACCGCCGAATTTCGGCCTGTCAGCGTGTGGATCATTTGTGATTTTATTTATTTATTTAGACGTACACAGTACATTTCATTACAAATGATAAGGTTAGTATATTCAAATTTACATTGTTAATATGCCTATTACGTATGTCCATACAATATCTTATTCATTTTATTTGTGGTGAGAATACTTCTTAACTAATGAACGTACTCGCATGTTGTGTTGACTAATAATATATATTTAAAGAAAGTGTGTGGAGAGATATGGAGTGGGCAAGTGTAGAGGAAGTTATGAAATCAACAATTCTAATTAATTGACTTTGAATTAAATTTTAAAGAAAAAATAAGTGCGGTTTTAAAGTAATTTATATCACATTAAGAAAATTGAATTAATTTGTATTGTTTGTTAGTGAATAATCAATGACACTGGTGCCTCCGTGGTTGAGTGGTTGAGTGTTTGAGTGGTTACAATCATCTATCCGGAGGTTGCTTTATTATTATATGTTATTTCACAATGTGTTTAATTAAAGCAATGACTTGCACTGCTCTATAAATAAAGTAGACTAATAATAAGTACTTTTCAAATTTGGATATGAATATTTTATAATAGACAGTATATTATTACATCAAATTGAAGAAATGAGATCTATACAAAACAAATATATTTTTCTATTATCTTTTCATTTATTCTTATGATTCGTTCTTTTACGGAAGGGGCGCTTGTCCAGCCTTTATATTTATAGACTGCACGCAACTGATATATACTATATTTGCGGCTTGTTTCATACTAGCAGATACTTTCAACATCACCCTGGTGAAAGACATCTTTCCTTCAGCCTCACGACATCGGGGATGCCATAGTGTCAGGTCTCAGTGGCTCCAGACGGTCGGTCGGTCAGTAACAGTTGTAGTTGATGGCGTGTGTCGAGAGTTGACCTTCCCGGCGTGCGGCGTGCGGCGTGCGGCGTGCGGGCGTCTCGTGACGTGTCCGTGTCCGTGTCCTTGAGCGTTGCTTGCACTTCAGCACTCCGAATGCGTCCTACTATTTCGGGAACAGACGCCGGCGGGACATTCACACTTTTTAAAAAGGGAAGTCATGGCTGCATTGGGACGAACATTCTCAAACTGTGGCGCTTCAAAATTAAATCCTAAATTATAAACCCAAACACTGAAATGGTAAAACCGATACAAGTGCGATGTGGGCGTGTTCGTGTGGCCGTGTGAAATTGATCAAACATTTTCAAATACCTAAATTCTTTCTTAAACCGATATTCAATTTCATTGGCCTGTCTAGGAGTCAAAAGGTATTAAGTGCCTACGCCAAAAGCCCGATATGTCAGAAAAAATAACATTTAAATTCTAAAAAAGTATAAAAAACCATGTTTGACATACTCATACTTAAAATTTATTTAATAATACTGTGATAATTAAACCACTAACCCCTTTAAAAACGTATTGTCATTGCCTTGGAATCGGAATTGCAGTTAAGCAAAATGTGTTTAACCCCGAGGATAAGGACAATATCTGTGAGCGCCGGGACTCGTCGATCAGTCCAAATTTGTAAGGATGGACTTTTAGATGGATTGAGTCGTTATTGTTATTTGGTAGATAAAAACACTAATGTTATATTTGTAATGATCTAGCGAGTATCTCTATACTAAGTTATTAAAGGCTGTTTGTTGTTCACTGATAATTTGGAATTTAGAGAAAAGAAAAAGAAATAATACAGTCAATGCACTTTATAACTTTGACATTTTAAAGGTACAGTAAATTAAGATAAGTTGTCTGTTAATTGGTTGCCGTTCACACTAATCAGTCATTTCTAATATAAAGGTACAATCAAATTCTGAATTGAAGTAAAATGGTTAAACAAAGAATGACATTAAAACATGAAAAATACTTATAATCCAATAAGATGATCTCACTATTGAAAGTGAACAATATCTTACCTTATCCTTAGAAATAACTAAAATCAATTTGACATTTATTGGAAATAATGGCCGATTGGAAATGTGTCAACAATTGCAGATTCATCGAGACTCGAGGCGATGGCCGCTGAACAAATCCCCGACTCTTACTTTCCCACCGAGCTTTCGCGAATGGAAAACAAAACGCTATGTTCAATTTACATAAACACACACTAGTTACCTTGTAACTACAGGGGCTTACAGTACAAATGGAGCACGCGATACTGCCATCACTGTGGAATTATGCCAAGTGTGGAAGATGCAGATTCTTTACATTTTCCTCACTGCAATGCATTTTACATTCTATATTGAAATACATATTTACAAATTAATTTTAAGGCAATGATTCAATCGATGTTTGACCCTAACATAAATACATTACTAAATACCTTTCGATGTTTTATGTCATACTTTTTTAATCGCTAAATACCGTAAAATCACAGAGATGCCCTAACACGCAGGGGGAACAAACCAAAATTAGGGGGTGAGCATATCATTGTGATTTGATTTGCAAATTAACGAACGCATCCCGGCCGTCTGCAGACAACTCTGCTAATGATCAACTCGTTCTATACTCTTGGGGGAATTCATCGTAAATCTCAGATTCTAAACTAACCCAAATAGTCAATTTTAGTAAAACAGCAACTAAGTAAAAAGGTTCAGCTTGTTTATAAAAACAGAATATTTTAAATTTGATCCTTTTACAAATGTTTTATGATTTGCTTACCGCAGTTCACGCAAATGACGTGAATAATAGCTTATCTGTGGAATCCAATGTATCGTTTTGATTATACGAGTATATTCTTTACCACCCCTTTTTTAACAATTTAACGATTGCACAGGAAGCCATAATTATTGTTTTAATTCTCAAAAGCTTCAACTATAACTCGCCGCCGGTCGATACACGAATGATGACGTAGTGTACCTGCTGCCAAGTTGTAATAGGCAAATTTGGCTATATGGTAGGTCTATTCATTCTGAGGTCAGTATTATTTAAGTCAGTACAGACTTATATTTGGAAGGACCGCTATGAGTTAACCAGAGTTAATAAGAAGTTCATTATAAGAGCGACTCGTATTTGCCGAGCAAGAAAAAATAATGAAACTTCAGTCAGTTGAAGAGTTTCGTTGCCACGTCAGCGCCGAAACAACCCAGAAGGAAGAACGTTTGGTAGACCAAAGGTCATTACCATTCCCTAATTTACCATAATCACTTAACAGTTCACTTTCAATTTAAAAATGCCTCCGTAACATATTGTCTATATTGCTTTCCGTGTTACAAGTAGCCAAACACGGAAATTTGTGCGAGCGTGATTTGTTCGAGTTCTTCACGCTGTACTCGTATTAGACTGCTCCGAGCAGCTCTGGACGGCGCGTGACCGACAAGCTATATGGGTTTAATCTCAGACCAGCCGTGGGCACCTGAAAGGGAAATCCAAGGTCAGCTATGTACGAGCGGAGGTGCTCACTGTTTAGAGTCAACCGGAATGCTTTCCCGGTTCGCGATATAAGTTAGGCGAGATCAAAATGGTAAAAATTGTCAACTTTACTCTGAATGAATGGTCGGGCCTTTAATCAAAGACGAGTATCTATAATGAACCGGAACGATACTCCGGTTCCTGAACAGTTAAAACGTGATACGCGCCAATGGAATAAATTGTTATTGTGAATTTTGAGAAAGTTATAAAAATACTGTACATGTTAGTTTTACAATAATACCTGTATATTGAATTAGCGCCATCCATCTGTGAGCGCGTCATTTTCCCACTATAATAACAGGATGGTAATAGAAGGAATTCAAATACAATACATATTGTATTAAAACGTATGTCATGTTGACAAGTATTGATGTGTTTGGGAAGCAGCGAACGGAACCAAAAAGACCAATAACACAAGAGCGGATGTCTGCAGGAGAGATACCTAAATGCACACATGTGTATGGCTGCAGCCACAGCACAGACCCTGCCCTGGCCCTGGCCCTTAGAGTAACAATATAGTAACGGTATATTATTACTCTAAGCCAAATAATATCAATAAATTTACATTAATTTTTAGTTTTCGAATCAATAAGGAACTCCAGTTCAATGTTTTAAATTTTTGTTTATCAACCATGGCGTTCAAACTTAATACCAGTACATTACTTTTTCTTCTAAAGTGACTTTTCATAATTAAAATAATTTATAGATAAGACCGCCAAAACTCTCCAAATCTATGGCCGGTCGGTTTTGATCATCTTAGCTTTGAGGTTGGAATGTCAGATGTCAAAACAAGGATGAGCTTAACCGTACATAATTTAATTTTCTATTTATGGTAAACCATAACTAAACAAAAGAAATAAAATTATTTACCTTTTTAAACTTTAACTCTAAGAATAATAATAGTATTGACCATTAACATTATCATAATATCCGTATTGATAATTGGTTTGATCATGAATAATCTAATTTCTTTCATGAATAATAGTTGTTTACAATTTAAGCTTTATTATCTAACGACAATTATAGAGCTTAAAGTCACCCAAATTAAGTTAAAATTTTGACAAAACTAAAAACTACATATTTAAAATACAAAACAAAATCGAAAAAATTATTTGTTCATACTAAACCAAAAACAAAATGCTCACGTGACGTCAGATGTTCCAAATGTAATGGTACCAACATAAGACGAAATTTGATGAGCTGATTTTTATTCTTTTGTTTTTTACATGAATACCGCACGAGAGTCTCAACTGCTCCCAACCGTCTGGAGCCAGTGAGACTATGGCATTCCAATTGGGAAATTTTGCGAGGCTGAAGGTATAGGGGAGAGGAAGGAGAAGGGGAAGAGGAAGGTGGGGAAATGCCTGGCTATTCAGAACTGGTCACCAAACACGGCTAAAAGCCATTTCAAGCAACGTTTCAATTCAGAATGGTGGTCTTTCACCAGGGTGATACTGAGAGTATCTTCCACTCTGGAACGTGCGCAAATATACTATATATTGTTTTTTAATTGATTAATTAATTGTGAAACAGCACAAATTAAATAAATAAATTTTACTTGCGCACGCCGGGATTTGAATCCGCGACCTTCGGATTAGTAGTCGAGAGCCTTACCCCTCGACCATGGAGGCCGTCAAATTCACTTTTATTCATTATTCACTTTTAAATAACAATTTATAAATTCTACGTATAATTATTATATATAATAAAAGTTATATATTGAGAATGGGCGTTTGCTGATCTATATGAATATGTATTTTTAAAGTTATTATATTTTTCAGTGGAGTTCCTTATTGCAACAAATATTGAATTTCTGATTCTATTTCTCTCCCTTGTTCCGTTTTTTCTTCTTTTCAAACATCGAACGGTGAATTATAATCTTAGAGTAATAATATACCTAGAGACCTTTCTAATCTTCCCCAATAATAATACGAATAGTTGTCATACTCGAAAAATATAGCTCTTTCTTTACGATCGGTTCTATAAACATATGAGAAAGAGATACAAACAATTTTTGTTCAAAACATTCATTCGTGGGAGGGTTTTAGCGCTTGAAGGCAATTTCTTAAAATATCACTGAAGTTCGTGACTTCACTTCAGTGATATCTGTCAAATAAGTTGACAGTCGGAGTGCGATAAAAGCGAAATAATTACGTGAATTGAGTGAAATCCACAAAAAAAAGCTATGGCTATATGTGCAGTTATTGGGTGCTTCAACAGAAGTACTAAAGGAGCAAAAAATCAGTTTTCACAGGTATTTATGAAGGAATTCGTATTTTTTACTTTGGTCTCAAATATTTAATAATCGACTTCATAAAAGAACTCGGAACCTCCTCCAATATTTAAACAACCCTTGCACTATTTGTATTATTGGATTTTTCAACAATTTTGCGTAATTATGAGAATACAAATTACCAATTTCATTTGGGCATCTCAAAGTAACTTTGCCTCTTTCGCTCTCATGATATCATTGCCAAATGTTGGTAAACAGATGCTGACAGATACATCTTTGGGATTTCCCTTTGTTTCCACCATGAAAAAATCAGGGCTGTGCTAAAGTGAAAACTGATTGTTTGGTCCTTTAGGACTTCGGTTGAAGCACCCAATAACCGCACATATAGCCATAGGTTTTTTGTGGATTTCACTAAATTCACGTAATTATTTCACTTTTATTGCACTCACTGTCAACTTGTTTTCACCGAAGTGAAGTTCGTGCGTTTTAAGAAATTGCCTTCATGCACTAAAACCCTCCCACAAATGAATGTTTTGAAGAAAAATTGCTTGTCTCTCTCATATGTTAATGGAACCGATCATAAAGAGAGAGCTATATTTTGAGAGTATGTCAACTGTATGTATTATTATTGGGGAAGATTAGAAAGGTGTCTAGGTATAATATTACTCTAAGGTCTTATGTCACCACGAATACAGGTAATAGGCATAAAATTTTGTTGTAAGCTCAAAAAGCGGTTTTTATATATTTTGTGAAGAATTTTTTTAGATAGAAAAAAAATTAATCAAGGGAATCTTTTAAAAATAATCTAAGCTATAAATCAGTATTTTTTAAAACTTGTTTCTTACATGCGTTCATATTTTTTTATTGAATTTTTTTTAGTTTACGTTTATATTTTTTACAACGAAATTAGATAATTTATTTTAATTCTTATTAACGGAATTTCTAGGAAAAGGTTCAATTTATCCAAAGCATATTTTTTGGTTTTCACATTGTAAATTTATTTATTTTTTTATAGTCTTCATAAAACAGATGTACACTAAATAATATTTTACAGAGATTAAAATATATTACAATAAATAAATAATGGATACACAGATTAGTATTGGGAATAATAAACAGAACAAGTAAACATTTGTATATAATGATATAAACAATACTAGTACTAGATAATAATCTGTATCAAACATGCAACAGGTGAACGGTTGGTAGGAAGAGTATGAAAAGTCACGGGGGCAGTTTTATAGCTGTTTTGTGACATGGCTCTGAAGATAGTCGCTAAACTGTCTGTATGGGATATTGAAAATGTCGACGGTCAATGCAGCATCGTTAAGCAGTTGAGTCGCTCTTCTGATTGGCGTGTTCTGGTAAACAGAAGATTGCGCTTTCGGAGCATAAAAGAGTGCATGGGATCTCCCACGAGTAAACGTTATCCCTTTCAAAATAGGTGGATTACATATGGTTCCAGAGATTAAATATATTTTCGTACTTTAAAAAAAGTTTACCAAAAAAGATCATGAGCTAAGAAGTTTTATAATATATCCAACCCTAGGTCGGAATTTTTTTAATAAAGTTATGAAGTTATGAACTCTTGCTTCTCGTTTGAGTGCCATAATTGATTTGACAGTGAAAGTAATGCCTTGTGACGATTATCACTATATCTAAACAAAGAAACCTGCATACCAAAATGTTATTTCATTCCATACATTTATCTTTCAAAACGTATCTAAACAATAATGTTCTTAAGTAGGTATCTACTTGTGTTTTCCATTTAAAAAATATTCTATCCAAACAAACCTTCTTTTGAAGATATAAATCTGTGGCTAACCAGAGTGGTATATCTATGGGCTAACCTCAATACAACATAGAGGGTTCAATGTTTT
Source organism: Halesus radiatus (assembly GCA_022606495.2). Lineage (NCBI taxonomy): Eukaryota > Metazoa > Arthropoda > Insecta > Trichoptera > Limnephilidae > Halesus > Halesus radiatus. The sequence continues at coordinate 186,667 of JAHDVE020004283.1, forward strand.
CATACTAATTTTAAAAAGTTATAGCAACAGTTTTACATATTAGATTTCATTCAAACTACTCCCTATACCTAAACCTTCCTGTCACTAATAAGAAAAAACTGTGCTATTTTCAGCGAAATTGGTAGAGTAATATTCGAGATAATCGACGACAGAGAGACAGACAGAGAAGCGCAGATTAACATTAAAACGTCGTTTTTGCGAGGATCGTTGTTTGCATTTCTCCAAGTCACTGACGCAGAACGGTATTCGGCCAAACGGGGTCATCACAAACAGCGAAGTGAATTAAAATAAAATGATATTATTTTTATCAATAGATGTATTTTATATACCAAACGGACTGTAATTTTAGGGCGAATTTCTTGGAACATATGACGTGGAGAGGTTTGGGATACGAATTTCAAAAACGGATGTATTGGGGACGCGGTTAGGTCAAACAGCAACGTCCGTCAACCATTTGTCCATACGATGAGTTCCATTTTGAATTTTTCGACAGTGCAAATAATTGCATCTGTTAGCCGTCGATTCCCGGCCCGTTTCAGCGTCTGTTCAAATTCGCAACAGAAATGTCTTAAGACCGTATAACCAGAGAGCCAGAATTCAATGTTTCGGTAATAATAATAATAATAATAATAATAATCGGATTATTTTTATAGCGCCGCTTTTGTGAGAAATCACCTCAGGGGCGCTGTACAAATATTACTTTCTATTCTTATATTACGTCTATTCTACGAATTTATTATTATTTATTTATTTTTTATTTTTACATTTATTTTTACTTTTTGGACAGGCCATCATTACACATTATTTATAGACCATATAAAGAGATGAAGTTAAATTATCAAAACTAAATTTAATGTTAAACTGAAGAAAAAAGCTAACTGTATTTATTCCTTACGATATATTGCAAGACGCTAATACAAATGATAGAGTGATTGTTTCCATTATATTCAAGAATGTATTTAATATTGCAAGACGCTAATACAAATGATAGAGTGACTGTTTCCATTATATTCAAGAATGTATTTAAGCTAAGACAAAGAATTATTATCCATATTTTAGGATAAATAACACAGAACACTCTTAAAAGGGTGGAGCGGCGGGGGAGGATGATGGCCGGTGGGATTTATCCCGAGGGCCCTCAAAATCTTCTTTGTCTTGGTTACGCCCCTGGTGGCGTGAGGGGTCTGATTGGTGTTGGTCTGCACGTACGCCAGGCGCTTGTCAGCCGGCTTCAGGATCCGGAGGAGCACTTCATCGTGTAGTCCACTGACATCATTGCTCCCGCATTATCGAATTCCCTGCAGTACCAGTTGCTTCTTGGCAAAGAACTCATACCCGTCCTCTACCACCTGATGCACCCGGCAGATCAGGTCAAAGTCGTGCTTGTTGAGGTACTTGGCCACTATCTCAATGACGTAGGTAAAGGCTCGTTCTCGCCCAGCTGGTGTTCTTGTTGGGGTTCACTTCCCGGTTGTATACAATATTTTTTACAACCACCGCACTTCACTAGTTCACGTGTTCGACCGACCGCCGCCAGATGTATTATTACTCTAAGGATGTGACCGATGTCTAATGCGTTAATTCGGAAGAACGAAGCAAATTTCAACTCAAAATATTTGGCTTTTTATTATAAACTTGATTTAAGCTCGAAACGACAGCACTAAAATTATGTAATTTTTATAAATGTAACCCAAAAATTATTGCGGTTATTTTATGCTATTTTTACACCGGAAAAATTAATAACTTCCCGATCCTTCCAAGGTAAATCGGGAGCGACTACAAAACGCAGCCGGCTGCCGCGAGGGCGCCAAGCTTAGTAAAAAACGGTTATCGCACTCGGCGGGAGATGGCAACACTACAGCGTACTCCAGTCCTGCGAACCAACGTATCGTACAGTGTGATTCCGATGAAATTATTGATGAATTCTCAGTTACAGCATTTTTACCGAATAAGTTGTCACTTGGGTCTTGGGCATGGAAGTGCGTAAACATGAAAAGGAAAATACCCAAATATATATCATGATGCATCTACCGCGATTTATTTCATACAAAATGTGAAGTGATATGTACCTGCATTCAAAATGGAAAAGCAGGAACACACAATTTTTTGTTGTTAATTTTACAAATAGCGAAACTAAGAAGAAAGGTTTTTGATTTGATAATAAATATTGTAAAACTATGTGATAAATGTATCAATATGTAAAAGCCTTCTAGGCGTGAATAAATGAATAAATAAATAAATAAATACATAAATATGTATTGAAAAACAAAAGATATGATAATATTTTTTATATTATTTTAAAAGAAAAGTTATAATAACAATATTAACCGCCCTACCCATACGAACGTACGCAATACGGCTGCTATATTATCGCCCGAACGCAACAAGCCGTATCCCGCACGTTCAGGTACAAAAAAGCACCCAAAACCCACAAAACATTCGAATACGTCAAGTTTCAAAATTCATTTGATGATTTGCATAGCCCCCTTTCTTGTGAAAAATCGCCTCAAGGGCGCACTAAATTAATGTTTACGACGAAAGTTGAAAATTAAAAGCTTGAAAAAAACATTTATTTCGATTCTACATTAATATTACATAATGAGTGTGTCATTTAGTTATGTATGTTGTAATAAGCGATATGCATTGCTATTGCTCTATGACCAAAGGAGGCTGTGTGTAGTTTTTCAAGTTCGGCTTTAACTTGTTGTGCATTCAATATTTGGACCATTTTTTCATTTCCGCGGATTAATTTCAATTGTACATTAATATTACATAATGAGTGTGTCATTTAGTTATGTATGTTGTAATAAGCGATGTGCATTGCTATTGCTCTATGACCAAAGGAGGCTGTGTGTAGTTTTTCAAGTTCGGCTTTAACTTGTTGTGCATTCAATATTTGGACCATTTTTTCATTTCCGCGGATTAATTTCAATTGTACATTAATATTACACTAGGTTTTGCCTATTGCAGAGCTGCAATTGGTTTGTGTATTTAGAATATGTGTTGTAATGTGGATGAAGCAAGAAGTGTGTGTGTTGAAAATAATTTTTAAAACGAATATTGAGAAAAATATTTATACTCACCCTCCTACCCCCTACTCCAACTCCTACTCCAACTCCTACTCCAACTCCTACTCCAACTCCTACTCCAACTCCTACTCCAACTCCTGCTCCAACTCCTACTCCAACTCCTACTCCAACTCCTACTCCAACTCCTACTCCAACTCCTACTCCAACTCCTACTCCAACTCCTACTCCAACTCCTACTCCAACTCCTACTCCAACTTCTACTCCAACTCCTACTCCAACTCCTACTCCAACTCCTACTCCAACTCCTACTCCAACTCCTACTCCAACTCCTACTCCAACTCCTACTCCAACTCCTACCCTACATCTACCCTACTCCTACCCTACATCTACCATAAGTATTTAAAAGAAATGAAAAAGAATTTTTTTTAATGTTAGCTTTATCTCGACAAATTGGGCCTAGGAATTTGTTTCCAAATTTTTAATTGCCCAAATCTCGTTGCGTAGGTGGAGACGCTCAGTTTGATACCCATATCGGCTAAACCTACCCCTACCCCTACCCCTACCCCTGCTCTTACCCCTATTCCTTCCCCGACCCCTACCCCACCCCTAGTGATTTTATTTTAATAAATGTATTTTGCGTAATATTTTCCCTTAAAAATATGAGCCACATCTTGCAAAATGGGGCTTTGGAGCTAACTGCTAAGTTCAAGGAGAAAGTTAAAAAACAGCGCTATATAAATTTTTTTAAAAATCAGAGAAAAAATTGCCGTTTTCTGTTGAAAAATGCATTTTTAATGATTTTTTACGTTCACCAAATTATTTTCTCCTTGTATATTTCAAATAAATATTTCAATATTGATCGGGTAGTTATTTATAATGGCGCCGTGTAAAATCGCCTACGCATTAAAAAAAAACGTAATTCTATTTCAACAAATTCGTTTATTTAAAATATTATTAAATCTTCAAAGAATTTTTTTCATACTTTACCCGATAGGCTGCTGCTCTGAAAAATAGGGTACCTACCCGGAATTAAATTCGAATGCTTTAGTTCATTAGGTTTTTGCGTAGGTACTTTGTAATATTGCACTTGCCTTCAAACTGATCCCATAGAAAACGGAATCAGCGCGAAAGAATAAAATGAAGATTTTTATCAACTTAATAACTGTCAAAAGTCTGAACGATTACTGTGGAATTTTCGACATGGGTGTCTGTAAATGTCGCGATTGTTAAAACTACCTTCACCTGTTTTAGTAAAGATTATCCATTTATTTAACCTCTTCGACTCACAGAAATGAAAGATTAAGTATTTTCGTGGCCGACGGCAATAGTTGAAGAAAATTTACCGGCGAGAGATCAGCTTTCTGTTTTTGTACGTACCTATTTCTCGTACGTTGAAAAGAATAAATTCATGATATCGTATCGGTAGTACCTAATCATTTAGCCGAAAGTGCTCAGTACCTACCTAGTAATTATTTTCGAATTAATTTGATGGGGTAAATATTTTCTTCTCGGTTGCAACAAATTTCTTCTTTTTAATCAAGATTATTGCGTTTCATGACGATTTTGGAAATGTCAAAAGTTTGATGGATTATCCTGGGGTTTTTTTCAAGAAATGCGGCCGAACTGACCAATTATTAACCTTCCGAAATCTGTTTTAGTAAATATTGTCCATTTATTTATCCTTCTCGGGGAGTATTTTTTACAGATTACACTTTCCCGTGAAGAGACATGTTTTTCACATTTTTCCCGATTTCTCATTTTTTCCTCAAATTTTTCCCGACGAAACAGGGGGTGTTGAAAACGCATGAAGCCAATATGAGCCTTAATTTCTTTGAAAGTGGATATGTTTACGGACGTTTTTGGCGTGCAACTTTTTGACACGAAGATTTTCGCCAAAATGAACCTTAAGGCGTTTCGAATGGATAGGGCGCCAAGGTCGATTTTTGAGTTCAGGCCCTTGTCTGAAAATGGGGAAAAGTTAGAGCAATACTAAAATGAACCTTAAGGCGTTTCGAATAGATAGGGCGCCAAGGTCGATTTTTGAGTTCAGGCCCTTTTCTGAAAATGAGGAAAAGTTAGAGCATTAATATATACTAGGTTTTGCCTATTGCAGAGCTGCAATTGGTTATGAATAGTTGTGTATGTGTGTTGTAATGTGGATGAAGCAAGAAGTGTGTGTGTTGGAAATAATTTTTAAAACGAATATTTAGAAAAATATTTATACCCAACCTCCTACCCCTACTCCAACTCCTACTCCAACTCCTACTCCAACTCCTACTCCAACTCCTACTCCAACTCCTACTCCAACTCCTACTCCAACTCCTACTCCAACTCCTACCCAACTCCTACCCTACATCTACCCAACTCCTACCCTACATCTACCCAACTCCTACCCTACATCTACCCAACTCCTACCCTACATCTACCCAACTCCTACCCTACATCTACCCAACTCCAACCCTACTCCAACCCTACCCAACTCCCACCCTAGATCTACCCAACCCTACCCCATATTCACCCAACCCCACCCTACACTCCACCCAACTCCTACCCTACACTCACCCAACTCCTACCCTACATCTACCCAACTCCTACCCTACACTCCACCCAACTCCTACCCTACATCTCACCCAACCCTACCCTACTACGACTACCACTATTAAGTATTTAAAGAAAATGAAAAGAAAAAAACTTTCAATGTTAGCTTTATCTCGACAAATGGGGCCTAGGAATTTGTTGCCATGTTTTTAATTGCCTAAATCTCGTTGCGTAGGTGGAGACGCTCAGTTTGATACCCATATCGGCTAAACCTACCCTTACCCCTACCCCTACCCCTGCTCATACCCCTATTCCTTCCCCGACCCCTACCCCACCCCTAGTGATTTTATTTTAATAAATGTGTTTTGCGTAATATTTTCCCTTAAAAATATGAGCCACATCTTGCAAAATGGGGCTTTGGAGCTAACTGCTAAGTTCAAGGGGAACGTACAAAAACAGCGCTATATAAATTTTTTAAAAAATCAGAGAAAAAATTGTAACTACATATACCCAACTCCTACCCTACGACTACCCAACTCCTACCCTACATCTACCCAATTCCTACTCTACGACTACCACGATTAAGTATGTAAAGAAAAGAAGAAGAAAAAAACTTTCAATGTTACCTTTATTCGAGAAATGGGGCCTAGGAGTTTGTTGCAAAATTTTTAATTGCCCAAATCAGGTTGCGTAGGTGGCGACGCTCAGTTTGATACCTATATCGGCTACTTCTACCCCTTCCCCTACTCCTACATCTACCCCTACCCCTATCCCTACACTATATCTATCTTACTTCTACCCTATACCTACT